>VZUI01026191.1:0-37935 GCA_013401135.1 Cettia cetti | reverse complement strand
TGACTCTCTGGGGGGTTCAGGCTCCCTTTTATCCAGGTAGGAAGTCTGGGCTCCCCCCAACACTGGGTGGAGCATCTAACACTGGGATGGTAGAATATGTCATGTGATTGGTGAGCCTTAATGGGCCATTATCAGCAGATATTCTGGGGGCAGGGGAGGATGAGTGATGAATGAGATAAGGAACACTCCCCCACCCGTTTTTAACAGCTGGGCCATTATCAGAAAGCATCCACGCCCCTTCCCCCGCAGTTACAAGAAACAAAGAAAAAAAAAAAAACCCCACATTTCCCCAACTGCTTTCAACAGATGAAATAGAATACATATTTTTTTGGTTCCATAACCCAAGACTGAAGAGAAACCACCAAAACCCACAATTCCCTCCAAAAAAAACCCCAGCAACCAAACACCAAAGCATTATGTCCCCATTTGTAAAAATTAATAACTTTTTTTCATTTTATTAAATCCTTACCTACCAACCAATTTACATCTCACTTACTTGTCACTGAAGTACTTTTTCTCCTCCAACCTGCAAATCCCTTTTCAAGACATCCTGAAGTTCTAATCTAAATATTCCCTGTATTGCTTTTGTTTCAACAATCTTTATAATTTTTCTAATTTATGTATATGTACATAAATTCATACCAATTAAATTTAATATCAATTGATCCACCAACTCTTACTTCCTTTCATGCTATTTTAATTGTCTCATTTCTTTTAAAATATTTTTCGTTAAAAATCACAAATGTCCTTCAAGAAAACATTGCATTTTAGAATATTTTTAAGGACATACATCATCAGAAGGCTCTGTGATTTTTTCCTTTCATTTCCCACACTGAAATGTGTCATTGAAAGCTTCTTTAAATTCAGCTGTCTGTGTCTCATTTTATTTCTGCCTGGATTACTCATGGATAAATGCTGTATGAATAGGACCCTACTGTTGTCCAGTGTTCGTTGACTTCTTGTGAGCACATTCTCTCTTACTTTATCAGTTGTATCACCTCTTTGCAGCATTGAAGATTGGGTAGCTTTGATAATGTCTTAAAAGCATGAGAATGTTTTATTTCTTTAAAACATAATCAGAGCTGATCAAGGATAGTAAATGACCATTTATAAACATAGTGTTAATCCATTATTGTAACTAACAAATATCTCATTATACAGTAATTAAGTCCAAGGTAATATGTCTTTGTTGCTCTTCACCAAAGACTCCTGACAGCAGTTACAATGAAAACCCAGCCAAAATTCTTTGAGCTTTAATTAATAATAGGGTTGTGAATCTGAAAGATGGTGAAAGTCTAAAAGCCAGTTTCCTATCCTGTAAATCAACTGCTTGACTTTTTAAATATTTTTTTGGAATTTATCACATGCCAGAAAAAAGATCTATTAGCACACTCAAAAAAAGAACTATTATTAAGCTATTAACAATGCAGCTCACACTGAATAACCCATTGGTCTGTGATTTAGTGTCTTCTACAACTGTGGAGCTACCTTCAAACCCTTTATTGGAAAAATAGAAAAAAGGAAATTGATTATAAAAAGGCAAAACTAATATATTTTAAAAGGCCAGAAAAAAACCCAACATTTAAGAGATGCCCTAGTAAGACAAAAAATATTTATTATTACTGAAAAGTTTCTTAGTATCTATAAGAACAGAGTGGGAAAAAATATTTATGCAAAATTGAAGTTCTTAAGGTCAGTGAAAAGAGACATGAAGCTTACTATTAGCACTATCATTCCAGAAAACATGATATACTGCATATTTAAACAAGAATACAGCCTATAAAACTAAAGTCATAAATACTGACTGATCTGGTATTAATGAGGCATCAACTGCCTGTGTCTGAATTTGGATAGAAACATAAAAAAATGCAGGCACTTTGAAGAGACTTAAGCCAAATCAATTAGATTAATCAATTAAATTAGTCAAATCAATTAATTAAACGAATCAAAATGATGAAAAGTCTGGAAAACATGCCCTTCAAAAACACATTTCAAAGTGTTGAACTTCAGCCTAATATTTTAGTTTAAACAAGAAAAGAATGCCTTCATAGAATAGCTCCTTAAATTCAGAAAAGGCAGTAAAAAAATCCACTGTTGACATTAATAACTGCCATGATAGAACAGAAGAATTAATTTGGGGAGGCAAGAAAGCTGCAGTATGAAAAAAACACTCTAATAGGTAGAATATTGATTTACTGGAAAGACCCCTTATACCATTTATTCATAATCTTCTGATAACAGAGTAGATGAAGATCTGTCATAAAGCATATTGGGCTCTGGTTCAAGGTCATGAGCATGATGTCTATTGAAAAATTTCTATGATCAATAATTTTACATATAGAGGTATTTTTTCTCTTGTATTTACAGAATTTACAGCTTCTGACCAAGATTTCTCCAAAATTTAATGTAATTACAGAAGCCAAAGTTTGAAGGGAAAAACTGTTCTTCACATACATGTACTCATTCTCTTGGGGAACTTTCCACTTCCTTAGATATCCAAATCCTGGTTGCAAGTTAGGTGTCCAAGTCAGGCAGACTGTCTGGTGCACCTTTTAAAGACAAATTTTTTGGTATAAGTGCCCTCAAAGCTCTTTACTGTATTTAGAAATTCTACTAATTGATGTAGTCTTTCTTGAATATGTGTGACCCAAGCTGTAAATGGTAACATCTACATAGTTCTGACTGATGATATCTCTCTACTGAAGAGAAATATCTGGAATACTCTTATCCATTTAGATGTTTTGAGATGTCCTCTTTACTATCCACATTCCTTGAAACATCCATGACTGGCAATAATGAACAGGAATATGGGAAACAGCCCATACCTTGATCATTAAAACAGCATCAAAAAGGCATAAAACTAGATTTCCTGAATTAAAAAAAAAAAAAATAAATAAAATGCAGGGAATCTCAACAGAGGCTTGAGTGAGATTTTCATAGGTGAAAATATATATGCAAATAATATGAAAGTACATAATTTGAAGAAATAAGAATGGCAAATGTAAGACTAAAGTTTATGGAGTCTACCACAGTGTTCCTGGAAGCAGTAAGTAGCAGATGATGAGGAAAGCTAAATAAAAATAGAAGTAAAAATAATAATAAATTTTATAACTTCTATCTAAACTTTAACTTAGAGCCACCATTGCTAAATAGATTTTTTTGTCATTCTACTAAAGAAATACTTAGATATAAAATTTTCAGTCTTTTATCAGTGGATTTTCTCAGCTTCAATACATCATTAAATCTTCCTTACTGTTCACTTCAAAGCGTTAAATTGAAGCATCTGCATTAAGAAGAATGATGTTTGCCTTTTAGAAAAAATAGAAGTGGAAAAGAGAAAGGAAAAAAAGAAATATAAACATTGTAAAGGAAATATTTCAAAATGTGTTTTTATATTTAGGATGAAGAAACAAGAGTCAAACAGTTTTAATTTTGCAACATTACTGAACAAAAACTTATGAAGACTTATTGCACCGGGAACAAAATAATCCTTGAAAGTATTTCTTCAATAATTTGTCATGAAAGTTTCAACTAACAAATAAATCTGATAAGGGGCTCTCAAGGGTATGTTATAATATATATATATACATATATATGTATATATAAAATCAGAATCATCACATTTTTTCTTTGGCAAAAAAAGTGAGAAGAATAGTGAAACATAAGTGTAGCTTGATAATTAAATAGAGTGCAGATGATAAATCAATAAAAACACACTTTTTTCAAATGCAAATGGACTGCCTGTGTAAAACACAGATCACACACTACACAGTATATGGCAACTGAAGCATCAGAGAGGTAGAACTATGGGTAAAATAATATCTTCAACATTATTAAACATACAAGACTCTATCTTTCAAGAAATTTTGTTTTCAAACTTTACCTCTAAAGCCTGGAACAGTGCTTCACCAATGGCATCTTCCTGGTACACTCTATGTGAGTCTTAGTAGAACCTGGCAGCTTTTCAAATTGCACACTATGATATTTCAATAATCTCCAGCACCATATTTAGTATCCTGGGCTTTTGCAGCAAAATTCAGATGCCTGCTCATGAACTAGGTGAATATTAGTTCCTGCCCCAAGGGGTAATCATATATATAATCACTACTTGAACCCCTTCTGTAGGGAAGTCAGTTTTGAAAGGTGACCACATCACAGCATATCTTGTGAGTCCAGAATATATTCAGATTCACACAAAGCTTTGCTGAGATCAACCACTAAATCTGACAACAATAAAAAAACATAATCAGATGTCCTCAAGAATCATTTAATGAACAGATCAAATATCTCAGTGTCAAAGAGGGTGCTTTTTATCATCACTGAAAATAAGTTCAATAAAATTAACTCTAGTATGCAAATTAAATTGACTTATTTTATTTCTTTTTGTTTGTATGAGGGTTTTTTGATTGGTTTCTGTTTGTTTTGTTCAGTTTTTTTTAATGATAATTTTAAACTGATACTAAGAGAAATTAAAGCTACATGTACAAACATATATAGGTAGGTAGGTCTGTGTATATATACATGTAAGCATGGTAGACTATGGAAATAAACTTATCTGCAGATTCTTAGAAATGTTTGTAATCACTGCACAATGATATAATGGATTTATTTGGACAGGTAGAAAAATTTGGAGTGAACACTAGCATCAGTCATTTTAGTTTTGCCTCAGTGAACTTTAAAAAAGAGGTTAACAGCATTACCCATCATGAAATTAAAACTTTTTTCTCAAAATCTTTTTATGGTCAAAGAGGAAACATATCTTTTACATTAAGATGAGAATCTATTGTTAGCATAATTGAAATCTTATCAGTCTGATCAAAGCATCTTTATTAGCTGCAAAACAACTATCACAAAAAAGGAAAGGTTGCTTCTACACAGAAATTCAAATTGCTACACGCACTCACAATTTTTTTACCTCTCTTACTGATTTTCTGCTTGTCCATTCAGTGTTCCTCTGGGTACTGAAATAATTTTCTTCTGTTAATGTTGATGGGCTGTATCGTAACAGGGTGTCAACATCTGTGGTCTTATTCTGGGAAAAATATGATGATGGAATTGATGATTTCCTCACTTTACATCTAGATCTTCTGATGGTCATTTTGTTAGCATGTTTTTATATCTTTCTTTACTTCTCACTCGTCTGCACTCCCACGTAACAACAGAATTTAATATTGTCTTTTGATAATGTTGGAGATTATTTCTTTGTTTTATTTCTTAGTCCCAAAGCTAGCTTTCTCAAGCTCCAGGTCTCTATTTCTTTAATTGACAAGTGGTGCACAGGTTATAGTTATGGGGTTATGAGTGTTAAGCCTGTGTCCCTTTTCCTGTAATTCTTACCTTCCTGTACTTTTCTAAGTAACCTCCTGGATCTCCACTTCCCAATGCCTCCAGTATCATACCAGGCCTCCCTTCCAACCCAGCCCATTTTGCCATTCTATGTTTCTATGAGTCTATGAGTCTATGAGTTTATAAGTATGGTGCCATTATAGTAATGCCACAGAACGAAATAAAACTGAAACCAAGAAACCATTGTTAACTAGTCTTTTTGAAAAACAGCTGCCACAGTTAAACAAAATAAAGCAGAGGTGTGGATACGTTTATTCAGAGAAGACAAACTTAACAAGCCTCTGTTTTGAAGCCCTACATATATATTGAAAAGTCTGCACCATGTTACTGGCAATTACAATAATTTATAGGACTAAATGGTTACACAAGCCAAAAACACATGAAAGAGAGTAAAATTAGACAAAAAAGTTAAAAAAAAAAGCAAGCTCTGTATGTAAAAGATAATGCATCTTTGATTAGTTAAAAATCATGGTTTAGTTTTTCATAGCTTTTCAATATATAAACACAGCATGATAGAATGGTTTAGGTTGGAAGAGAACTTAAAGCTCATCAAGGTCCAATTCCCTTGATGTGTGAAGAGAACCTTCCACTAGGTCAGGTTGCAATGGGTGAGCAACTGGTGACAGTGAATGGGGGTGACATCAGACTGGTCACCTGTCACTGTCTAATGGGGTTCATACTTGGCCCTGTGCTCTTTAGCATCTTCTTAAATGACCTGGATGCAGGACTGGAAAGGATACTCAGCAAATTTAGAGATGATACACAACTGGGAGGAGTTGTTGCTGACTCTCCAAGGTAGACAGGCCTTGCAGAGAGACCCCAACAAATCAGAACACTGGGGAGTCACAAACTGTATAAAGTTCAATCAGGGAAAGAAAGTGTTGGATTCTGCATTTCACACTACCTCGATCACTTATGCAGCCAGCCAGCGAAAGCCAGGTTGTTCAGTAGTTCAGGACGCTAGTTACTGACTTTGTTGTTGTTGTTGTTTTTGGAGTTTGTTTGTTTGTTTGTAAAATTTGAGGCTAAACTCTGAAAGATACTAATCTCACAAAATTCTGAACCTAGGATCAAGGTAGTTTGTATCATGCAGACTGTATCAGCAATAATAATGGAAGTGAAAACTTGTTTGAATTCTTCTTATTCTAAAGCTAAAAAAATAATTAAACTATAGCAGAATCAATAGAATTGATTCAGGTTCATTATTTAAGTTATTTGTCATTTGCTGAACAACAGCTCTGCAAAAAATTCACATTTTTCAATATTAAAGTTAATGGATTTCATTATCTGATGTACTTCCTCCCTGTTATTTGTGTTCTGTCTTGTTGACTGTGATTGTGCTGCCAAAAGAAGTTTTTATCGGCTTTTTCCTTGGAATGGAAAGTTGGTAAACATATAAATATAGGATATTTTATCAATATGCAATATACATACACATATATTCAAGTTCTAGTTTTATCTCCATTTAACAGGAATGACACACTAAAAGGTAACAAGCTGTGAAGTCATCAGCAGGGAGGAAATCAATGATTTGGTGCTCAGCAGTTCCCTACCAATTGCTGAACTATTGGCTGACTATCAATCAATTGTTGCACTGCTCCTTCTAAGTCCCATAATGTAAATAAAGCACATGGCTCAGGGGAAGAGGCAGCAGGATTCATAAAAAGATTGCATGGAATGTGAAAGAATATAAAGGAAAGGGAGGATAAGTTGGTATGAAAGAACAGAACAAAGTGGGCAGAGTGTAAAACAAGTCCAGAAAGTTTCATTCCAATGTGTAGGTGTAATTATGTGAAAGTCAAAATTAGTGCTTTAAGACAGAGAACTGCAGAAATATAGAAGGATGCTGAACTAATTTTGGGGTACTGCTATTCTCCCTTCTGCTTCTCAATTAAACACCCAAATTTTCAGGAAATGTTTTGCATTTTATTTTCAGTAACAAGTGAAGTATGAGAGCACAGAAAAAGCAAAACCATACAAAATATGAAACAGACCTAAATTAATTATAATGTGCTACATTCACTGTAATTGCTTCCAATAACAACAACAAAACAAGAGAGATAAAGAATAAAGCTGTAAGTGCAAAGATTTGTGCTTCTTTAGAGTTTTGGTTCTTTTTCATTTAGTAAGGCACTGTTAGTCCACAATCCAGATTAACAGACAATTGTAGACTTCAAGTTTTAAATCTTAACTTTGCCAATCTCTGCTTATGTTTGAACAGAGAAATATCAATGGAGTAAGTTTAAACCACATGCAAGTTTATCACATGTGAGCTGTATATGAACTGAGAACGCAAAATAACTAAGATGAACTAACTAACAAAAACAATCATCAGGACATAAAGCAAGCTTACTATAATTGAAAACCCATGACCCAAAGTGAAAGATTGAGTAGCTGCATTCTGTCCTGAAAATCTGAAAGATAAGAAATATTGCTGTGATATTCTGATGTGTTTTCATTTCTAAACATATTTGCTGTTTCAAATAATCAGAAGAAATTAAAGAAATAACCGATCACTTAGGGGGGATAACAATGGAGAAAATAGAAGTTTCAAGTTTTTATAGAACGGACTCAGTTTCTTGCTCCACCACTGAGTTTTACTATAATGGTGAAATTCAATCTGTGCGTACCTCAGTTCACTCTCTTTAGTGGAGGGATAATAGTACATTCATATTTCTCAGGAGTGCTATAAAGATTGATAAATGCAATTAATGACTTTGAAGTCCATAGACAGTATGATACTAAGATCATGTTAATCCCCTATATAGACGTTAAGAAGTAGGTGAACTAATCTTCTTAGAGGTTTTCCAATCTTTTAAATACTTACTGTCTGATTCTGAAGGGTGGAAAGTGTAGGTAGTTTTCCTTGGTCCCAGACAGAGCTGCTGAAGGTCTCTACTCCTGAAAATCAAGCTATCCTGTTAAGTGCTGTCTGACCTCTGGTTAGATGTGCTTTTAACATAAATCCCTGACAACCCTGGCTTACTTTTGCCATGCTTTGACTTTACAATGCTGTCTAAATTATTTACTTTCATTGTTAAAGGACAGCAGTATATGATCAATAAAAGAAGGCTCTCCATATTAATCACCATCACTTTTCCTATAAATATGTAAATTTTCAGACTCAGAATCTCACTGATAACCACCTATTGACAATTTGGAAAATTGGAATGAAATAGACTTACCCTACTTTTAAAAACAGTAAAACAGATAGATAGGATACATTATTAAAATGAGGACATGTTATATCTCAGTGCTTGCTTCAAAGATAAACATTGGTAAATGTTTATCTTTGTTCTGTTGGTACAGTGTGTGTCCGATAAGGCACTTTCCTTATTCCTAATTGTTAGAAGTTTCCTAAAGTTATCTCATGACTAAGCATAACAGAAGTGACTTCTTTCTCACCTGCTTAAAATTTCACTAGGGCATCAGCTCACTAAATTTCTCTCCAGTGCTACATCCCTTCCTCAGTAACCCTTCATCTATTTAGAAATCTGTAAAGGTTTGACTGAGAGAAGCAGATCAGTTACAAAAATCTCTGTGTTTGGGGCAAAAAAACAGCTGAGTGAATGGAAAGAATTTCTGAATTATATTGGAAGGCTAAAAAGTTAGGAAGAACCCACTTGGGAATTGAACAAAATCTTGATACTGAGATCAAAATCGAGCTTTTTTGACAGACATTTAAAATGAGAGACAGCCAAAGACCAAATCCTATCTATTCCTCAGAGGTGTGAATGTTTACTACTGAAAGTGATAGCAGAGTCCAGTTTTTACTCATATTTACCCTTTTCTTCCTAGTATCTTTTGCAATTTATCAAACAGCTTAGAGAGCTATTCACCAAGAAGAGGTTATGAAAATTTCTTTCCTGTGAAAAAAATAATTATGGAATCACAGGATCATCCATGTTGATATGGATTTCAACAGGTCCTAACTCGAACTTCCTGATCAAGGCCTACTCAATCTAAAGTCAGAACAAATTTCTCAGGGCTTTTGAGTTTGCCGTGAAAATCTCCAAGGAGAAGGCCTGCATAATCTTTCTATTCCATTGCTTAACTCTCCTCATAGAGGAAAATTTACCTTATATTCAGTCCGCTATTAGGCAGTATCCATCTTCACTATATCACCTGTCCCATTCAGCACCAGGCTCATATTTCACTCATTAGGCATTTGTCTATTAATGTAGTAATAGAAAATCATGCCCTTGATGCAACTCAAGCTGCAAATGACAACTTCTGCATGAGCTCTGGCTCTCCCAGCAACACTCTCTCTCACTCAGGGTTTCTAAATTCTGCCTTTGTAGCCTCTTCCTATTTTCATGGATTTTTCTTTGTATTGGAACTCCACTGTTTACCCATTTGGCTTAGAAAGATTTTGCATAGTTCTCTTATTTTCCTGAGTTTCAGGATGGACTGTTCTGGTGCAGCTTTCATTTCATATCTGATGAATCCCAGAACAATACTCCCTTGCTGGAATATATCTTCTTGCCGTTCTCACCCTAAAAGTTAAACATGCAGTTTGTATCTTCTCATCAGTAGAAAGAGAAGAATGTTTACAGGAGGATTTTTCCCTCTGTTAAATAGCTTTCTAAGATTAATATGATAATGGACAGAGCTTTGTTAAGTATCTAAGAACAGACTTTTTACTTTCAGGTAGCTAGGGTTATTAGAGAAGATCAGCTCCTGATTTTTTTTTTTTTTTTTTTTTTTTTTTTTTTTTTTTTTTTTTTTTTTTTTTTTTTGGTAAGATATTGAACTGCTTTTTTGTTTCCTCTGATGACTTAGATGAATGAGTAGGGAATGTGACAGAGATAGAAGATATACTCTTTCTTTGCCTATTCAGAAGAATATAATGCAGGTGTGGAGGATGAAGATTGGTTTCCTTTTAGGTTTGGCACCTCTGTATGTAACGGCTAATGTCTGTGACAAATTTAATAGGCCAGCACAGAACACTGTGACCAGACAAATTTTAAAGTGTCACAACTATTTTATAACCCAAAACCTCCCCATCAATTACTGGGTGACATTTCACAGCCTGTTGGCTTCTCAGGGTCACTAGGCCACATACACTTCTCTAAAGAAAAACCACTAAGTACCCTCAGAAAAGGGGGTGTCCCCTGACTGAGAAAGGGGACAGTGACAAAGTTACTCATTTCTTTGGTGGAATACTTCCTATCAAGTGTGGATATTCACACAGCTGACAATTACATCTTTATCAGTTTGCTCTATAAAGAGTGACTCTTTAGTTAATGTTGACAGAGGAATTTAGGAAGTGAAATTAATCTCATCTTACTAAAGATGCTGGAAATTTGTCAGAGCATTCCATAAAAGGCCCTGACTGTATTCATCAACTTTAAGGGAATCTAGGATGACAGGGTTTGATTGCATGAAAACATTTTGCAGAAAGCTCATATTAAACAAGATGAAACCAAACCTTGTTGATGATTCTTGCATTCCACAGCATCAATAAACATAAATAATCTGAAACTTTTGTGCAAATGAAACCCCTTTGTAGACAATCATTCTAAGATAAACATGGAAATTTACTGTTAGAAAATTGAGTGACCATTACAAGTGTTTCCTAATAAATAATCTATTTCCATATTTTCTCAAGAAACAGTGATAAAGGTCTGATAACATTGTTCTTATCATAAAAAATTCAAAATAAATAATCTGTATTGATATTGACTAGGTTGTCAATTACATAACAGAAGAAAAACTAACTTAACAGATTGCACTATTAGCAAATACTGAAGTGTGCTGTGGTTTCAGACTGAGCAATAGATATGAACATCAGCTAACTAATTTGAAGAATTAACACTTATTTGACTGAGGACAACAGTGTATTTGAAAATTTTATTTCCTCTTCAAATACATTCTTATAACCTCCCCATTTATTTTTTAAAGCTCTTTTTATCCCCTCAAGACTGATTTGTTTATTAATAATACATTATTTGATTATCAGTAGTAATCCTTCTTATAATTATTCTCATTGAAATGTTGATCATACTGTATTTAGTGAAGTTCAAATGTGTTGGAAATTTCCCTAAGCAGGAAAAAACAAAAGCATTTGTTTTGAATTTTCTTCACTTCTTAAAAAAAAATTCCAATATCTGTACCATGACTACTTTTGCTATGATGTATGACCTGCTATTCTAACTCCTCAGTTTCTAGGTCACGGGACAACATATAGTTCCTCACAGTCTTCATAAGGTGAAACAGAATTTCCTTTTTCAATGTATTCTTGGTCTAATCATACATTTATTCAAGAGGGTAAAAAAGAGCGCACGTAGAAACATCGCTTCAGAATGGAATGAAATTCATATGAAATATTTCATCGTAGAAATAACTCGCCATTTACTGAACACAAAATCTTTGATCAGATCTAGATAAACTTACAATGGCTCTATAAAATACAAATACCTTTTTCTACCAAATCAAATCCATTTGAACTTAGAATACAGATGTGAATGAGATATAGTAGAAATTATCTGCCTTTGGAGATACAGTAAAAAATATCTGCTTTTGGAATACCCTGCACAAAAAATCAGAGAATACATAGAAATGAGAGGTTATCTGCTAGAAGCAAACATTCAATTTGCACTACTTTGTCAGTCCATTTCAGCTTAAAAAACCTGTTATTTAGTAAGCTCTCTTTCTGAATGTTCCAACAGATACAGATGGGATTGAGCAAAAAGCCTTTCTCTAATGCTGAAGATGTACTCTCTAAAGCTTTCAAGTGGGGAACTGACATTTGATAAATTTGGTACCAAATATCACTATAAGCAGTCTAAAATGAGACTGTGATATATTATGAAAAGAGTCACTTGATGGTATAAGCACAAGAGCTTGCTTGTCAGAGCTGTGCCACACTCTTACATCAGGTAGAACTTGACCCAAAAGAAATGGAAAATAGAACTTTCTTTTTCTTACCCTTTATGCATTTAAAATTGCATGTTATTTACAGAATATAATAATAAATAATTCTTTAAATTACATGAAATTATATTAAGTACATCCATAAAGAAAAAAAAATATTTTATACTGCCATTAGGTCACAGGTACAGAGGAAAGAAAATGTTAGAAAATATTTCTTCAGTCTCATGTTAGAGATAAAAATATATGTGGCTGCATAAAGTCTTCAGTTGCCAATATCACTAGTCATGCTTTCACAGTGTGAATTTATTCAGTCAATTAGAAGTTGGAAAGAACTAGGATTCACTGAAAGTTATCTGCTGTTTGGCTGAAAAGAGATCACAGCTGCTTTGATCACAGATGATGGTGCCATGACTCTATTTGGCAGAAATTCTCCTTTTGCCCCATCCAAAGCTGGTGGAAGCAAAATTCCCAATGAATCAGAGTAAAAGTCAGATGCTGTTGTACACACATGAATATTACACTTCAAACACACAGGTATTTTATGAAAGGCCATGTGACAAGGCAGTGACTATATCCCCCAGACTAACCAACAAATACTTAGCAAGCTCATTTACTTAGGTGAATAAAATAAAATTCAGAATGCCTTCAACATATTGATAAAGTCCTGAAAATAAAAGCTAACAATAATAATAAAAATATTATTTTATTAATTAATTATCAATATTCATTCAGTAAACAGAATTCAATGTAAAATTATTTTATACAGAACAAGAATGAGAAAGATTATTCAAACTAGAGTGGTGCCAAAATCTATTTTATATTATGTTCTCTAAAGAAAAATAGTCCAGGCTGAAATGCATATTTTCATCTGCACAATTTCAGAAATACTCATTAAAAAAAAAAATTAAAGGAATTCACCATTTAAATGATTAATTTATAGCAACAATAGAAATTAATTTCATCTCAAAATGAAAACCTGTGACTAAAAAGAGAAAGGAAAGCAAAGATAGAAGTAGTTAGTGATATAACTGAATTCATTGTGAAAAGCTTAAATTGATCTTTATATAATACATATACATTAAAATCTAAGACAAAAAAGAATGTAGAAAAGTGAACAAGTAATTCTTTTGTTTTAATTATTCCTCCAAAGTTGATTACCTTCCCTGCTCTGGGCAAGCCACTATTTTTCTTCCAGTAAAAGTTAATAAAAATAGCCACTATGTTTCATTTTTGTCCACCCCATAAAGATATTTTGGAATCAAATGTATAATACAGACACTTCTGTTCAACCTTATAATTAAAATATCTTTTAAAACCTCTTGAGTGTATTGCAGTAAAAGTTTAAAGGCTCAGTCTTGCAGACCTTGCTGAATAATGCAGAGGCCACTGTAGCCCCTTTGAAGTCAGCATGACCACCTGAATGAGTAACAGCACTGAAACAACTCCTAAAGGCTAATTCTGTTGGCTATTCTTAGCTACATGAATCAAGTAATAGTTTTACCTGCAAGGTACTGAGAGTGACTCAGTCATTAGTGAAAAGAATTTCAACTGTTTTGTTCAAAGAAATGGATAGTCAGCCTGAAGAACTGTGAACCATTATTAACAATTATTGTTCTCTCTCAGAAAGTACTCCCATTCTATTGCTATAAAACAAAATGAGGTTGGTAGAAAAGCTAACAGACATCTGATAATATCTCATATCTTCTTTCCCTTTAAGGAAAGCCATTTCATCTTCTTTGCTGGTGAACAGCATAAGATCTATTTTCAGTACAAAGATATAAAGTGTGAAGAAAGGGCAACTATTAACTCCTATTGAATCACCGAGATTAAATTTTTTCAGCCTTGTTAGATAGCAGTGAATTTGTCTTTCAGTAACATCAGTGAACCAATTCATTCTATAAAAATGAAGTATTTTAAACAAACATTTCATTGACCTCCTCAGATCAGAGAAATGCCCAGTGTTCAAAGCAGGATATTTCTAAAAACATGTATGTGCTTCTAAGGGTAGAAAACGCACACATCACCCAAACTACACAAAACAAGGATCTAAATACCACTAAATGTTTGGGTACAAAGGGAAATACAAAGGGGCAGGGAACTTGTCAAATATCAAAAATTCAACAGCTTTTGCCAGTTCAACAGAAACATTTTCTTTTCTCTGTGAGGAAGGACAGCAGTGTTACCAGGATAGAAAGTGCCACGGGTATTTTGGGCCTCTGCATAGTTATGTCTGTTATCAGAAGATACTTAGGACCCAAAAAATTAGTTTTACAAATTCAATCAATGATGTAAACTTAATTTTGAATCAAGTAAAAGAGAATACTCTGAGGAGCACCTAGCGGAGTTTTGTTGTTTGTACAAATTTTCCAGCTGATGGATATTTGTGCCTGCAGCTGAGACCTAAGTTTGCACTCCCAGACAAAAGCAATTCCATCCAGGCTGACAAAGTGATCATAACAGTGCTAAGGAATTGTTAAAAACCAAACTCATGAATAGAAGTGAAGTGTAAAAATATTTTACTTAAATATAATGGGGAAGTAAAAATCAATACAGACAAATGTTGAAGAATATATTGTCCTGTAGAAGGGATTTTTGAGGAGAATAGGAAATAAGGTAATAGCTTTATAGCTTAGAAAAGGTAAATTAGTAAGACTAGAACCTTTAGAGAAACCACAAATGAAGGGTCCCATATGATTTTTCTTAACTATACCTATATATATCTCAGCTGTAGAATCTGTCATGCTAGGAATTATCTGTAGGGCAAAAGAACCCAAAGGACAAGCATGACTGTATAATAAAATATATATTACAGAAGAAAAAGAAAATATTATTTAATCTGGTAGCTGTAATGCAAGAGACAATGAAATACATGAGTCATATGCTGCTACTTGTAGTAAAAAAAACGAGATATAATTACATCAATATATGAGAGAGAAAATAACCAAGGATTATTCAAAATCTGAGAGTACAGATGTAGAAGCAAAAATCACTGACAAAACTTGGATGTTCTTTAAATGCTAAATGTTTTTTAAAAGAGAAATATGCTCTGGATGAACAAGAATATTGTCTGCACTAAATATTGCAATAGACTTCTAAGATATCAAGTAGCAAGGTGTCCTTAATTATATATAAACTAAAGGAAATCAAATATGTCAAAAGTCATAGAATTCTAATGAATATGTCATAATAGAGAAGACAGTGTTGTAGAACCCTGTTTAAAAGAGAAAGCCAAGAAGAATGGATTGAAGAAGAAAGTCCAAGACATGAGCATAAGTTTGCTGTCACACTAAGAAAAAGAAACATTAAAATATTCTTTTTTTTACCTGTTTCTTTAAAAAGAGGAAAGGGACCACAGACCAGAATTACATCTGGGTTCTATTAATCTTTCTTATGGCAAAAATATGAAATGCAAGAAGAACAGAACATGTATGAGAGTTATCCACCACTGCCTTACTTAGGTGAAGTGTAAGTCAAAGGCTGTCAGCAAAGAACTGTCAACTAATAACTTTAGCAAACAATGCAGAAAATCTCTGTAAACAAGGGTTTCACAGCCAGTCAGTTTAGAAGGGAGGACAAATACATGCTTCAGCAAATGAACACACTATGAGCCTAACCCTGCTTCCCAAGCTCCATGCAAACAGACTGCCCTAAGGTGCCATATGTTACAGAGCAGAATATACTCAGCTACAGCCAGTAGGAACCATAAACCAGCTGGTTTAATCAGTTTCCTAGCGTCAATAGGGACACAACTGCACAGCTGTATAATGTGATGAATGCAAAACACCAATTAGGAAGAAGTAAAATGATACATCTCCAAGGCACCTGCCAGATTTGCCAACAGAATAAACTAATAAAAGAAATTTGCAGGTCTCTGCCCACTTTGGCATCTATTACATATGTCTCACAATAAATATTACAAATAATCACTTTACTATTGACTAAACATTTACTGAAAACCAAATATCTCTCAGCACTCTCACAATCTATTGTTAGTGTAATACATGCTTTCCCCCCCTCTTTTTAAAGGCTTTTATCCTCTTTGTTAAGGTGAAATGCAAGACATTCATTATGTTCCCTTTAAATTTAAGAAGACAGTGGCAGATATATACAGCCAGCAATAGCAACTGTTCACAGACAATGTGATAGTATTGCATCTTGAATTATGCAAAGATATATGACTCTAGTTCCAAGGTCTCAGTCATTCCACTCTGTAACTATCTTTCTCTGTATGTCTCTATGTCCAATTTAATTTGATTAAATGACAAGTTATGGTTTATTTCATTTATTCCCTTACCAAGAGAAAATAGTCAATCCCTTTTATATTTCCAATGTATATTAATCTAGGGCTTTTAAGTTTAAAGATTTTTATTTTATTTTTAATTTGGCTTATCAGTTTTCAGCTATAGAACTCTCAAAGCTTTTTCCTGACATAAGACAACTTTAAATGATCAGCTGGAATTTGATAGAGTTAATCAGTCAAGCCAAGTCACATTCCTAGACATAGAAAATATTATCAGAATACTTAGCCTTCCTGCAATGAACAAATTTTTGCCAAGGTATTTTATAACAGCATTTTTTTGAACACTTGTAGCCTGGAATATTCCATCAATCCCACGCAAGTCAAAATTGAATGCATATATTACATATGAAATGTACAAAAATACATCAAATTTTAAAAAATTCCTAAGCAAAATATGCCATTCCATTATCAAAGTAAAAATATTCAATAGTCACTGAAGGAAAAAAAAAATCATCTCCAGCTTGTAGAAATAAAGGAGTTTCAGCTTTATTTCATCTGGTTGAGAGAAACATAATCATTCAGTGCATCAATAGTGCCATCATATTTGAGGTATTTGAAGTTGCGGAGAATGCAGATATTTGCATATATTATATTTAACTTCTTTGAAGTGGTTTCACAGAGGATACATCTGCAAGCATAAATAACTGCTCATCTGAGAACCTGAAACAAGGTAGTTAATAGTCAATACTTTCTAAGATTTTTTTTTTAATCACTATCATTTGAATTAACTTTGAGAAATCCCTTGAGAATCAGTTGGTACATTCTGATAACACAAAATGCAGATGGGCACCAAGGGTACTTTCAGTGGTTGGATACAAAACTGCAACAGACCAGAAAGCTTAGGTCATAAGGAATTATTTGAATGAGTTAGCTTTCAAACTAGGAAGTTTTGGAAAATTGGTTATACTAATAAGGTGAAATACCCAAATTTACACATTTAAATAATATCTTAACCTAGGGTTGTGTTATACACATGAAGATAATTTTTTTTTAAAAAAGGATGATTTTATAATTCAGAAACTGTTTTGAAGTGCAGTAAGAAAAAGGGGAAAGAAAATGTGGAACAATGTCATAGCCGTGATCCATACGAATTAAGACAATGGAGACCTGTTGCACTACTGACACAAAGAACAACACAGACACAGCATGAATGTCTAAGCGGGAAATACCTGATTTAATTTTTCACTTAAATATTTATACAGTTTTGAAAATGAGACCAGATTGGATGATGGGGTTCAACCTCTTCAGCCACACTGGTCAAAGCCAGAGTCCATCAATGTCTCCTCTTACCAGGAGGAAATGTCAACATCAGAAAGTCGTTATCATAACAATAGAATTGTTTATGAAAAATCTGTGAAGACTCTGACAATCTGACTCCAAGTGTGTAAACATTTCAGAAGGCTAGGAAGAATTGTAAAAGAACAGGGCAACAGAGACCACAGTATTTCTCTGGGAAAAGAAAATAAATTTTGAGTAACCTCTTCTGTGATTTAGAACACAAGGTCCTGTTAAGTGTCTTAGGAACTTAATTGTCTTTAAAAACATCCTTTTGATTTTTGGTGACCTTCTTTGTTGACAAGTCTGGCTCCTTGGGGTTGATTGGGTGTTAAAAACTTTTTGCGTCCTAAAATCTTGACAGCAAAATATTAAATTTTAATTTAGAGGTGTGATTATCCTCTGTGGCACCATGCAGCTGCAGTCCTCCTAAACAATTAAACAACATATGAAGGAAAAACTCTGGTGAGATCCAATTCTCAATATCCGTTGATATATCCATATAAATTTGAGAAGGTTCTCCCTTCTGACTGTCTTAAGAACAATCATATCTACTGAAAAAATTTAACATATTCCTTAAAAGAAAAGAACATTTGTTGAAGAGCTAACAAATCTAGTTGGAATATAATTTTTACATAAAACCACCATGGTATATTTTTCAAGCTGCAGTAGTGAGTTTCTACAGACATCAGCCCAGGACACTGGACATTTGAAAACCCCACACAGAACTAATACAGTGCACACACAAAGCAAGTCTCTTGTCAATGCAAAGCAGAGCTGATCTGATAAATAAATCTGTCAGGAATGGGAAGTGTCTGGCTTGTTATATCATTTTGGGATTTTCCAGTATTGGCAGGATTGATGATGTAATTTGTAAAACCATCAGATCCAAATTTGGAAGCAATTAAAACCAAAAAAACCAACAGAATACCCGAAAAGACTGAAGCAAAAATAGAGGAGAAAAGCACATACCTGAAGAAATCATTTTAGAGGCACTATATACACAAAACTTCTGAGATCTTACCTGGAGTATTGTACGTAATTCTGTACGCTTTGTTAAAGAAAGCAGACCAAACATCTGGAAATTGTACAAGAGAAAAGGCTGATGAATTATTTTGGAGGTTATAACTACCACTTCAAAGAAGCTAGAAAATTCAGATATATTGTCATTACAAAGAACTAAGATAAAATGATTAAGCTATATAGTATTTTGAAGAACATAGAGACACTTTGTATCGTCAGCTACTGGAAGGGCAAAATTCCCTCAAAATAAAAATGGAAACTGAGAAATTGAAAAGACCATGAGCACTGAGCGAAATCAAGAGACAAGTGCACTTTGAAAGCAAAAGCAGTGTTCAGAACAGATTAGAAACTGCATTAGTAGAAGAAAAGGTGAGTATAAGTTTCTGTAGCAACTGGAGTGTGGGGAGGAAAGAGGGAAAGAAAATTATACTCCTGTATAATTGAGATTCCAAGCTCACTCCAGTGGTTGAGTGAGCTTGGAATCTCAATTAGACTCTCAGCCCTTGAGATACTCCCTCAGATCAGTATTGAAGAGAGAAACCATTCTGCTTCAGAGGAAGGGGCAAAAGTTGTCTCTTCATGACCTAAGAGTCAAGATAAAAGTCATTGCCTTTGAGGTTCACTCTAAATAAAAATTCTGTTCAAAAGAAGTATGAAGCTTCACCATGAAATTTTAGTTTAAAATCTCATTCCTTTCTAAATTTTTTACTTAGATTTTTACATTCTTGCTGAAAATATACAAGCAGACAGCAGTAGTGATGATTAAGGGTGTCCACTGAAAAAAGGCCTGAGGATTAACTCATTCCACACAGGCCCTCAAAGAACCCATAAACAGCAATAACTTTTCATCACTGCTTTGGTCACTCCCTTGGGAGTATTCAAGTGATTATCAAGAAGTGAAAAAACTTCATAGACATTTCCTTTCCTTAAATTTTCCAATTTATTGATTTGACTCTTTTCAGAAACAGCAAATTTCTCTTTAAATTTGGATTTTAATGTATAAAGAGATGGGAAAAATCTCTGGAACAAGTCCTCAGTTGTCAAATGTCATAGACTTCACCTCAACCATTCAAAACATTCTCAGGGCTGCACCCTGGTACACAATTTCCTCTGAGCATGCACTTGGGTGGTGTGGATGGAGCTGAGGACACAGTGCACTTCATCACGTGCCCAACATCCTAGCCCAAAGCTCAAAATGTAGAAAGGAAGATTTACCTATGAAACAGAATTAATGAAATATGAGAAGCCAGAGATATGTGACTTTCTCAGAGTAGTCAGAACTGCAGATGCATTACTTCAAAAATTAGAAGGTTAGGCAATGGCAATTCTGCCCCATTCATCTGTTTTCCCATCTTCCCTTTCAATTTCTGTGTTATACATGAGCAGGTTTTGGGGTTTTGTTTTTTGTTTTTTTTTTTTTTTTTTTTTGAGCTATGCCAAGGAAGGAAGTAAGAAAGCTAACCCAAAAAAATAACAAATTTAATTCTTCTGACTTGTATTTTAGCAACTTTTCACAGAGAAACAAATATTTATGCAAGCACAATGAAGAGGGAGGAGACAGAAAACATCTGGAGAGAAAACAAAGGCAATTTACTCTTAAATTTTGGACTGTGAGTTTTTGATTGCCTTTTAAAATTTTTCCAAAACACTTTCAAATTTACACATCATTAGATCCATCATACCTTAAAAGAGAAAAAGAAATTTTTGTTGTCAAATTATTTCAGTTACTATGTGAGTCCTCAACTCGGAGTTCTAAAAGCACTTCACATACATGTGAGAAGACAGACATATTTTAGGAATTTATACAAATTTGTACAAATCTCTATAATCTATATCTGTAGATTATCTGTATCTATATCTTTCTGTTGTGGTCAAAAAACCAGGGTTAGATCTCAGCCACTCCAATGAACAGCATAATTTGAAACAGTTAAAAAACTGAGTTAAATTTTGTACATTATATAAATCCAAAGTAAAAGGAAGTCTGGTTTTGTAGTGCACAAATGAATTAATTCATATAATTACTCTCTAATAGTGTAATTGCTATGAGGTAGAATATGGAGTATTGTGGAGTTAATAATGTCTTATAAATACCATTCTAATTATACTACAAGTTAAAGAAGTACCATGTAATACCTGTTTTAATTGTCTATTGGCCTGTATGACTAGAAAACTCTCCTCTTTATAAGCATAGATATAAACTCATTATAACAATGTTTAATAGTTTAGCACATACATCTAAACAACTAGAGAAAATCAAATTATTAATTACAATCAGATTATACACAAATTTAGTCTCTTTATAGTATCTAGAAGTTTTTACCTTATTCCAATTGACTAACTTTTCATAAACAGGATAATTTCTTCCTTGTAAATTATTGCCAGCAATAGTTCAACTATTCAGTAGAGAAAATGACAATCAAGGTCTGATTTGTGAACTCATTTATACAGTGCAATATATGCATTATCTGTTTCCTGACCTGTTTTCTTGTAGAGAGACAATAAAAATGCTTTATGAATGCATTGGATAGGAATCTGGGGGTTCTCAGTGACAGTATGCAAAGTTTCCACTCAGGTACATAAGATATGATAGCCATATCTTTTAGGCCTAAACTCTATAACAAAGTGGGGAGACCTACTTTTATTTCTGGTCATAAAAGTCCTTGACCAGCTGTTGCAAACCTTGCACTTTGAATTCTCTCACCAGGCTTACTTCAGCCAAACAGCATCTGCTTGTAAAGGAAGGATCTATCTATTGTTTTCCTCTCAAGGTATTGCGCCCCACTTTTGCTACTGCTATTTTCTGCACGGAAAACCAAACGTCACCACTTTTTTCTTTTATATCTATCCAACAACAAGACAATAAATGCATAATTCAGCCATTCCTGAGCTGATTCTCAGGTTGGATTTTCCTCCACCCAAACACAACACTCACAAACAAAGAATTTGCAAAGGCTTTTCAGATGACAGGTTACTGTCTCAAATATCCCATCCAACCACTGTTTTTAAGTGCTGCTACTTCCTGGGTGCAACTACTTCTGAAGTTCTCTGTTCTTTGTAATTCATGTTTATGGTTTGGAAAACAGTTATAAAACATAGGTCTGGATATAGACTTAGTCAAATGTCAGTATTTGAAAAAAAAAATCCCCTCAGAAAGAAGCAAACATAAGCAAATCCATAAGAAATAGTTTAAATGTGACCAAAGGGGTTAAAGATTTATATTAATATGCAATTATAGAGACCTCCTCATATGATTCTATAGCCATTTTTGAATCAGGATGTTTCATCAGTAGTTTTTTCATGAAAAACTATTTGAAGCAGTTTTTTTTCTTTATAAGTTACAGCTGTTGAAGGTCTGTGCTGAAAATTTTAATGCCAATGTAATTTGTTTTTGAGGATGACTGATATGGGAATAGATTTTGGGATCTGCCTCTTGAAACACGATTGTCAAATACCAACTAGAACAACACACAATAAGAGAAGAAGGAAGGATTTTGGAACAGTAGTTTGACACTCAGATGCCTTGCATAAACTAAAAACGGAATGTGGAATAATGTTAAGTTTGTATACATGTGTTAGTCATTCCATCTCAATTTAATTACAATATTTTGAACTGCTACATGAGCACTGTCCAGGAGGGTGGAAAATCTGGCTGCCTAGAAGCTACATTACAGATTTAATTAACACACATTGAGAACTGCTGCAAATCAGTTGTGCAACCATTCCCTTGCTATTGATGATGACAACCTTATGGAGGCCAAGCTGCAAATCCTCCTTACAGGCTGCAGTGCAGTTACCATTTTTCTATTGATCAGCTTAGCCTCAGATGTTATGTGGCAAAAACGTGGTAATCAGGATGACAGGCTTAAAGGATGTAAACTATTCACAGAGCTAGTGAAGAAAACGAAGCTAAAGGCATTTAGTGTCACTGAGTACATTTTCTGAAAGAAAACACAGGCTTTTGTATAAAGCAGAATGCCAGAGACAAAATGTGGCCAATCATAAAATCTCAGTGGAAGAGCTTAGTTTAAAGGAAAGTGCAGTAGCAAATAAATACTGAAAACAAGCATCCAGAAAAATTCAGCACTTGTAGAGACAGCAAGAACAGATGTCTACTCCTTCTGGTCTCTGTATGGCTGTGGCAGCCTTTTACACTTTTATTGCACACTTGTTAATGATATCACAAAAATGGAGACACAGAAAAAAAGTACAAAACAAAAAGGAAAAAACAGTGTTGAGGCAATGAAAAAAAAAAACCAAAGAAATAGTATGTAGGGAAAAGCATCACAATGAATTGCCATTGAAGGGAAATGCAAAAATATTTTGACCTTAGAAATTTTCAGTTCATCTCTGCTCATATTCATAAATATTCCCATGGATGAACAGTTCAGAGGCAGAACTGCTCCCCTAGGCTAATATGCTGTCCTTGAGGTGCAGTTACCTCAGCATGGAAGAATTGAGTTAATAATAATGCCACACTTGGGAAAACACATACTTTGATGCATGTATTTTTAACAATTGTTAGCTATTTGAGAAAGACCTAGCAGTTGCTGAAACAAAATATGTAGCCATTGGCACAGGGACAATTAGCAAGTGTGTGGCAATTAATTTAGAAATTATAGGAAGGTGTAACTCTAATTAACAGCTCTGGAGGAGGTGAGAGGAATTATTTGTAGAGCATTTGCAGAAATCAGCAATAAAATACAAACAAATGAGTCTAACAAAACTTGTAGTTTAGGAAAAAATGATGAAACAGGAGCTTAAATAGGGTGCAACTGGTTTGCAGAATACTGACTAGAAAGAGCTTTGATAGTTACTACAGATAATTCCCCAAGGCCCTTAGCAAGTTGTACAGCTGAGAAAAAGAATGAATATAGAGGCTACTAATGCTTGTCTCCTATTACAGAAAAAAAAGTTTAAATGAGAGTGCTGTAATTTCCTCTTATGCTGTAAAATATTGTGATATGTCCAGCCTTCAAAGCAAGCCAATTTCATGAATCCAATGGGCCTAGTTAAAATAGTGTGTTGTGATAAAATCACACCAGGCACAGAATTCACAATTTAAGGTTGAAAAGCCTAACAGCCAGCAGTCTAGACCAAAGGTAATGTAACCTATATGTAAAATCATATTAGCTGTCTGGGAATACAAACTCTTTACTTATTTGTGAGAGTGTTATCTTCTTTATTCACATCACTATTACCTTCCTATTATTATCTTCCACTATTATCTTTGACATCTTTAGACATAGGCTTGCCGAGCTTGTCAAGAGAGCTTTAAAATAAAGTTGCCAGGGGAAAGCAAACTCAATCCATCCCACTCCTACCAGTCTAATGTCATTTCCAGAGCCAGAAGTTATTTGGCAGGTGTGCAGGAGAGCACGTGAAGAGCATCACAAAGGAATTCCAGCTAGTAAGTCAGTCAAACCTAAACGCTTCTATGCAAATAAACACAGCATGAGGAATAAACAGGAGAAGTTAGGGACCTGTGCTCACCTCGGGGCTCTGGTATTACTGCACTCCCAAATGTGGTGAGATGGCTACTATGACTGGAATGTTAGAATGGAAGGACACTGGCTCTTTGGGAAGGACAGGCAGGAGAGATGAAGCGTACGTGCTGCCCTGTACATCAATGGCCAGCTGGAGAGAGTGGAGCTCCTCCTGGGCTCCTCCTGGATGAGAATCTGACAGAGTTTGTGGGTCACGATCAAAGGGAGGGCAGGGAATAGTGATATTATAGGCTGCCCAGCCAGGAAGACTGACAAGATGACGCCTCTATAGATGAAGCAGCCTCATGATCACAAGACCTTGGGGGTCTTCAACCACCCTGATATCTGCTGGAGGGACAGCACAGTAGGGTACAGGCAATCCTAAAGGACCCTGGAATGCATTGATGACATCTTCCTTTTGATGGAGCAGCAATGAGAAGAGGTGCTGTGCTGGACCATGTTTTCACCACGAAGGAGGGGCTCGTGGTGACTGAAACTCGAGGACAGCTGGGGCTGCAGTAACCATGGAGTGGTGAGGTCCTTATAGCAGTGAGGATTGTGCAGAGCAAGATTACTACTCGCTTCAGGAAGAGCAGACTTTGGCCTCTTTGAGGATATTCTTGGTGAACAACTATCCAGATAAAAAAAAACAAACAAACAAACAAAAAAACCCGACTACTTATTGAAGATATGAATATCGAGAATTTCTTTGATAAAAGGAAGTCTATTTATCAGAGCATATAACAGTATTTTCAAATCTGAAAACCTAGAGATTTCACTCAGTCTGAAATATATTAAACTTAAACTCATAAAGTTTATGCACTGCTAGATCTGTCTATAAAAATTAATGTTAATGGTAACTAAAGCTTGACATAACTTTTTAATTAAATACTTTGCTTCTCAATATGCTCTTCTTCTCTATTTTCATTTAATTGTCACTGCTTAAGGAAAGGAACAAGCATTCCTCCAGGTCAAAGCATGTCCCTTCTTTTAAGATTTTGCACTGCTTTTAAAAACCTGCTTTTTTTGCTGGTGATTTTGGTGCTGCTTTTCCTGCTCAGTTTTCTGACAACTCAGTGTTGTTGCTCAGACAGGCAAGAGACATCAAAGCTGTTTAAATTGCAGTCATTCACCTTCTTTTGAACCATAAGTAACCAGTCACAGTTGGAAATGGGATACCTGACTTAAGACACCAAAAAACACACCTGAAAATCAATGCTACTGTGATAAGTTACAGCTTCAGAAAATTGTTAAAGGCATTGCAAAATGATTACTTAATCAGTAGTATTGCCTGACAAGCTTGAAAGAAAGCCATTACTCTGTTCTTTCTCTGCTCTGCTCTAATTTACATAGATCTGGTATCTTCCTCCTTCCTGAACAACCACATGGCTACAGGAATCACTATGAATATTACAACAGGATTAACTCACTTAAAATGCCTGCAGCAATTGTGACATTTGCACTTAGAAGACTCATAAGACTTCTGAGCACTCCTGAATGCGCAATGGAAGCAGCAAGGTCAGCAGTACAAAAATCACTCTCGTTTTCTACCACTATCTGTGTGAAGTTTTATATTTATACGATTTTAGATGAGAGTACTTGTGCAAAATATGATTTAAAAGTTACATTACAAAAGACTTAATTGGTCCTAAACCAGTCATATCTGAGCACGATGTAGGGACATCTATATTGATGTAAAGCAAATGAAGATAGACATTAGAAGAGTCAATGTAAGCATGGATTTGACTTACTGAAGGCACATGCTTATTTTCCATGTTTAAGATTATTTTTAGATTTTTTTTCAACTATTCTTCAACTGAAGGAAGTTCTACACCTTTGGGTACATATACATGTTCTCTGGTTCTTTCATACCTAGCCTTAGTTCACCCAACTTAAGCTTCAAGGCTATAAAGCCTGAAGTTATTCCCTATTCAAGCCAGGGGCTGACCCAAGCGGAAAAAAAAGCCCCATTACAACCAGAATAGAACAGAGCAGAATATTTCAGCTGAAAGCGACTCAAGGAACATCCAGCCCAGCTGCCTGACCACTTGTGGGGTTTACCAAAAGTTAAAGTATATTATTAATATAATTGTATAACTGCCTTTTAAACATTGACAGGCTTAGGGCACCCACCACCTCTACAGGAAGCATGTTCCAGTGTTTTACCAAAGTCTTTCTAAAGAAATGCTTCGTAATGTCCAGACTAAACCTGCCCTGGTGCAACTCTGAACATTTCCCATGTATCACATACAGGGGAAAAATGCTCAGCACCTCCCTCTCCAATTCTCCTCCTCAGGAAACTGCAGAGGGCAATCAGGTCACCTCTCAGCCTCCTTTTCTCAAGACTAGGCAGAGTCCTCAGCCAGCTCTCATAACACATCCTGTCTAATCCTTTCACCAGCTTTCTTGCCCTACTCTGGACACACTTGAGTACCTTAACATCCTTCTTAAATTGTGGGGTCCAGACCATCACACAGGATCCAAGGTGAAGCTTCATCAACACAGAAAACAACAGAAATATCACATCTGTTAATATGCTGCTGATGGTGTTTGATGAATCCTGGGATGTGATATGCCCTCTCAGCTGCCAGGAACACACTTTTCATTCATGCTGAGTCTGCTGTTGACCAGCACCTCCAGATCCCTTTCTGCAAGACTGCCCTCCAGCCACTCCTCTTCCAACTTATACTTGTTTTCAAGATGCAGAATTTTTGTTGCATATCTTGTGTATTTTCCTACAAAATGTAAATGTTTGATCTTTCTGTTTGGAAAAACTTTATTTTATTTCAAATATTTTTATAGCATAATATAGGGGAGTTTAGTTACAGTATTAAGCCCTCTATACTACCCATAATCACCAAGGTGTGTGAGGAAGAAGTTCCTAACACACATAAGTGTAGGACACACTGTAGTCATCCCTGACACTAATACATCTTGATGATGTACAAGTCACAGACAAGAATACATTCACAATCTGGTTAGATTTGTCCAACTGCAAGGAATAAAGGAGTAAAGCAAGAATTTTTTAAATAACGATGATAATGCAAATTGCTATTCACTTTTTCTACATAGTTGACACAACAAATCAAGCAAAACCCTGAAATCCAAAAACCTTATATGGCAATACTCACAGGAGGAGCCCAAAGTAATTAAGAAGATTCCTTTAAAACTCAAACCATGTTACCTTGCTTTCCAGCCTTCTAGTTTTGGAGTCAGAACTTTCACAATACTTTCATGTAAACAAATCAATGTTTTCAGAATTCTTTATCTTGTTTACATTCCTTTCTGTAGAAAGTGCAATTGATGGACACTTTCTAAGACCCGTGGAATTGAAGAAGTTGAACTTCAGTCTTCCAATGTGGTGTCTTCTCTATAAATCTATATAAGCTGTAAGACAAATTAAACTTCCTCTTTTCCTGCTCCAACTCTGCGGTGGTCATTGCAGCTCCCTCATAACAGTATTGCACCCATAGAACCAAGTTTTCAAATGTACCCTTGGGTACAGAAGAAGCAGAGCCAATTTCCTAGGCTAAATATCAAGACTGAAAATGTGAGATTTATCACTGATCTCTGTCTAAAAGATGTACTCTCGAACACTGCCATCCGATCACGTAAAAATGTGGATTACACTGTCAATTTGACTAGTGCATGTTTAATACTTCTGTAAAGATAGTAATCTCTGTGACAGCAGAGCTGAGGGACCCTTAGAAGATTTTAAGATGGAACAATGCAGAGAAGATTACAGAAAGCTGTCTGTGGGAAAGAAACTCTGAAGGAGATTTATGTTTTATAAATTTGTATTTGCTCCCTAATTGCAAAAGACATTCAGGAACAAAATCTCTTCTGGGGAAAAGAATGTGACTTTAGCCTAAGTTCAACTTTGCTATCAATAATGCTGGTAGACTTTTTTGTCCAGAAAAACTGTAAACAATTGTTTCTTAGATAGATTCTGTGTATCATTGAATCACAGAAGAGTTTGGATTGGAAGAGATCCTATGGATCATCTAGTTCCAAACTCCTTGCCATGGACAGGGACATCTTTCTCTAGAACTAGATGCTCAAAGCCCCATCCCAGTTATCCCAGTACTTTTTTGTACTTCTATTTCTTACTATTAATTTTTTACTATTCTATTTTTCTATTTTTAGATGATCAAGTAATTAGAGTTTTACATAACATTATTTGTGTCACCAGTAAATCCCAGGCTAAAACCGTGCCATATTAACTATCTTTTAAAAGTTAGACATTGTTGGAAAACGTGCAAAAACCACAAGGAAAAGCAATTAAGTAGTAAGAACAAAAGTAATTATGAATTTGTTTTCCCAAACCCCATAACATATGAGAGTAAAGGGATCATTTGACAAATCTTATCACAGAATATTGCAGGTAGAAAATAGAGTATCTGAAAGTCTATTAAGATCTTACATAATCACTGATCAGTTATGTTCTCAGTATAGAGCAGAAAATATTTTTAAACTCCAAAATTAAATCATTCATCAACATAAAAAAGGTAATGAATAAATAAGAGAAGCATGGATTTGAATATTATTTGTTATTTTGTATGATAAAATTGTGAGAGATCTGAAAATTCATCAACTGCAACTATTTATTCTTAGTCTGACTTTCAAAATAGAAGGTGAAGCTTATCAAAAAGAGTGCTAAGTCTCCACTCAG
Organism: Cettia cetti; assembly: GCA_013401135.1. Taxonomy (NCBI): domain Eukaryota; kingdom Metazoa; phylum Chordata; class Aves; order Passeriformes; family Sylviidae; genus Cettia; species Cettia cetti. Next base: position 8,960 of record VZUI01026191.1, on the reverse strand, counting down.
AAAATTATTTCAGGCTTAAAAGGTGACACAATAAAGACTGACAGAAACCTCCAGGCATTACTTCATGAAATGCTTTTATTTAACCAAGTTTTTGTAAAAAGTTAAAAATAAAAACACTAGAATGGAAATTGCCCTTTAGACAAATGGTGTAGTACAAGTATATCCCAGGGCAAAATTTGCTGGATGATGCATATATTATACAGAAACTCTCCAGCACCCTTGCAACAAATGTCTATTTTAGTCCTCCTCTAGCAAAGGTTCAAATACGGGTAACTGTAAAACAGCCTTACATGAAGGCAAAAAATGAATGTCTAATAAAAGCATGAGAGATATTAAACATCAGTTGTAGCATCAGGAGCACATTGGCCACTAAGATGAATATAAACTACTATAAAATCTTTGCTCCTTTATGCAACACAATGTACTTGAAAACTATGTTGAACAAATGTTTTACATTAGTACATTGCTTATATACTATCATCTCTTTAGACACTTGTGAATGAACAGAATAAACTACCTTATTTGTGTGGAATTTTCAGCATATTCTCCCAGCATATTTCTACCTAAAATGAATAAACATGTAATAGTCTACAGTATTTTTATGGAAAAGGATAGCAGGGATGACATTCTATGAGATAATTTCACTGATGATATCAGTCTCCTAGGAAGAATAATATAAGCATCAAAATCTCTTGGTAAAACAGAATAAATAATTCCATAGGCTATGTAAGCATTACAAAGAAAATGATGCCTCCACAAAGTTGTTCTGTTAAAAAAAAAAAAAAATTGTTTGTATGGATTTGATTGGAAAGCAAAAACAATCATTTGCTTCTCAGGGAGATTTATACTTCAGTGTTAGTAAACTGGTTGTTGGTCTCCAGCACAAGAAAGCAAGAAGATAAAACATGAGGTTTTTTCTTTCTTTCTTTTTTTAAGCATCCCTTTAAACACTCAAATGTTATGTGTGTGTTATAAATACCATGCATTTCCACTCTTACACTGCTGCAAGCACTGTCTCTTATCTAGTAACTGAACTGCTAAAAGTGGCAAAACCCCAGAGCATCAGAGAGGTTTTTGCACTCTTCTGTCACTCACTTCCAAGAACTTATTATTGTTACTTTTTTATTAGATTTGCTGTATAACCAGATTCAGAGATATAAACAATGGCTTTTGCCTTATTAGGAATAAATATTTTTAATTATTTTTTTCCCCCTGTCAAACTTGACTGGAAATCACTACTTTTGATGAGAAGTTAATGACAAATGCTATTATATCCTTATGGTGTTAAGTTAAACTTGAGTCCTGGTTCAAAAAAAGAAATTTACTGCTTTAGGCAGTCATAAAATATGGTCATAAAGAAATATTTTAAAAGTCTTTCATTTAGTTCATCAGATTAATTTATTAAAACTTTTTACTTGACTTTTTTTTTTTATGATGATGACCAAATCACTTGGGTTATATTGACATCATAGATTTTGCAAGATCATGCACAATCCAAGAACTTAATAAAGTTTCATTTGAGTTCCCTTAGTACTTAAATTCTGCTTTTTCAAATACCCAGAAGCATTTCAGTGCAGTGTGGGCTGGCTGCTCAACAAATTCCTCACATTAAGCACTTTTCTGGATCCACAAACCACGAGTTTTCAATGGGATTCTCACTGACTGTCGTCATTGGACACAAGAGACTCCAGGTATTTCAGAAGGCAAATAGTAAAAGGAGGCTTTATTGTTTAATTCTTAGTACTTTTTATAAGGTGTTTCAATACAGACTTAACAGGATTGGTAAAAAGGAGCAACACCTCTCTAGTCCCACTGGTGGAACTAGAGAAACACAAACATACAGCTGTAGAGATTTATTTTGAGAAAATAAAGGTTATTTATAAAATGGCTCTGAGAGAAAGGCTCCCCTCAAAAATCTTCCCCTGGGAAGAAATCCACAGCCACTAGCCAGCTAAAAATCTTTCAGACTCAGAAATATCAGGCCCACAGGTGACAGCACTCTACCTGTCAAAGCAAGATTTCCCTAAACCCCTGTGGCATGAGTGACTGAAAGAGCAGTTGCTGCACCATCAAATGCAGAACCAGGAGCTGGAAGACTAAGGAAAATAAGGTTTACTCCCAACTGTGTCTGAGACGTTAGAATCTGCTCCTCCCACCTTCCAAAAGTACCTTATATCCTATTTTATAGACTTAGGGAAAAGTAGAGACAGGTTTCTCTGCACCACTTCTACTGAAGTTGTTTCCTTCTGATAAGAATAGCAGAAAAATTAATAGATCAGGGACATGGGAGAATATGTTTCTCAAGTCTATTGATGAGATCACTGTTGTGGTTAAGGAATGGTGCTCCCTAATTCAGTGCCCCCACCAAGACTCTCCCAAAGTACATGCTGCTCTCACTTACACTCCCTTCACCTTCTTGCTGCAGCAGGAATTGGGAGCAAAAGAGGCAAAGATCATGGATTGAGACAAGAACAATTTACTGGAAACAGCAATGCAATTAGAAAACAACCAATGACAGCCACAACATTAATAACTAAGGGAGATAATTATTCACATGCAAAAATGTTCCCTGCAGAGCCTGAAACAATAAACAAATGTATTCCCCACAAACACTTTTTCTTGACTGAAAGGAGATACTGGAAGGAAGAGTCCCTTTCCCTCACACTTGGTAGTGAGTGTGAGATAGAAGTGAAAAACCATCACGTCCTGGCCATTAGCCTCTCAGAGCCTCCTGGCTCTGCCCTGTCCTGGTCAGAGCCAGGACAATCACTTAACAGAAACAGAGAGATCTGAAGTTGGGCTCTTCGTCTCAGGCTGTTTTCACTTAGCAACCCCTAAACTTAACCCTAACCTTAATCCTAAACCTAAACATAAAACCAAGCCAAACCCTGATCCCAATCCTAGGTGGAGCAGTAAAATCAGCCTTGCATTTATGTTGGTGCCAAACAGAATGGTTTAGTGGGAGCCACATTGTGGCAGTCCTGTGTTCACCTTGGCATGCATTTTTGTAGCTGCAGTGTTCTTGGAGCTCTGGGCATTGTGGTTTTCTGAACCCTAATCCTGAATCAAACACTGAAACCATTGCACAATGAGAAATTAAGAAGTTTATTGGAATAAATATTGAAAGAATGGAGGAAGGCAGTAATCATTGAATCCATACCCCTTTTACTGCAAGAAGTGCCATCATATACGTTTTCTGGTATAACATAAAAATAATTACCAATGATAAAGTCATAGAATGGCCTAGGGAGAGGGACACCTTTCACAGGTTGGTCAGAGTTCAATGCAGCCTGATCTTGAGCACTTCCAGGGTTGGGTCCTCCTCAGCTTCTGTGGGCAGCCTGTTCCACTGCCTCATCACACTCAGTAAATAATTCTTTCCTAATATCTAATCTAATCCTACTCTCTTTCAGTTTGAAGCCATTCACCTTTGTCTTGTCACTACAAGCTCTTGTAAATAGCCTCTCTCCATCTTCCTTCTAGGCTGTCTTCAGGTACTGGAAGGCTGCAATTAGGTCACCACAAAGCCTTTTCTTCCCCAGGATGAACAAACACAATTCTCTCAGTCTTTTCTTCGTAGAAGTCCTTTCCTCTGACCATCTTGGTTGCCTCCTGTGGGAGAATGGATTGTAAGAGAATAGAGATGGTTCTGCAGAGGACCTCACCCCGATGAGTTGCAGCTGCACTAATTACCAAAGAGTGGAAGCAGGTTTGCCCTTTATGGGTCACAGCTATGGCCAATAAGAATGTGTCTTATGGAAGAGTGAGTTGGCCAGTCATGCAGGAGAGGAAGAATGATGGAGTAGGAGTGAGTAGGAGTGAGTAGGAGTGAGTAGGAGTGAGTAGGAGTGAGTAGGAGTGAGTAGGAGTGAGTAGGAGTGAGTGAGTGTTGTGTGATGCTGCTGTCCATGAGACTTTGCAGGGGATAATAAAAGGCTGATACTTGCCACCATCTTTGGTGTCAGTCAAGTCCACTGTCAGCCTCCTCTGGACTTGCTTCAATAAGTCCTTATTCTTCCTGATATGGGGACCCCAGAGCTGGGCACAGTATTCCAGGTAGGGTCTCACTGTCAGTCAAAATCATAACCAAGTTTGGACAGTACAGTCGTTAAACTTTTAGCTTTACTCTGGAGAGTCACTTCAAGAGAAAAAAAGCAGCACCAGCTGGACTGTGTGTCTGTAGAAACAGAAGAGAAAAGTTTGAATCAAAGTCACTTATTTCTTCTGATGTGGATAAATCATCTGATACCACCAAGCAGATCAGAAAAAATCCCATACTCACACTGCTGGCAGGAATCTATTCAGACTGCAATAAAAAGATCTGTGTGGCCATTATAAATTTATGTTTTATATTCCTCTTCAGTAAGATTTTGGACATTTCAGTCTCTGTGAATTATGAAGTTCAGGCAAAAACCCAGTTAAACTTAAGCAAAGTCCTCTTAATCAGATATACATTAGTACAAATAATTGCTTCCCCATGTGGTACTAAACCACAACACATTTACACTTGTACTGGCATGTCAAGCAGTGTTTATGTAAACAAAAATTTAGAACTAAAATATACCATCCTCGTTGTGGGGGCGGACGGAACCCCGGTGGCTCTGCCCTGGAGAGAGTAATCTTGCGGAAGCCTTGTCCAGACCCCAAGATAACAGCAAGCTTTCTGGTCAGGGCGACTCTCAGGAAGACCCACAAGCCCCCGCGGGATTTTATGTAGATCTGTTGTAAACAATTGGCCTTGTACCCTTTCCCCCACCCACCTGGGTCCCTATAAAACCCCTAAAAATCTCCCTGATCCTAGGGTTCCCTTGTCCCTGGCTCCCTTCGCAGATGCCTTTGCAATAAAGATGCTCATGCGGAACTGCCAAACGAGACCCTCGCTCATCTGGGCCGGCAAGGAGAAGCAGATCTCGCAGGGCAAAGAGCTGAGAAATCACTGAGCTGAAATCACAAGAGCTGATCCCTTCTCTGCCCTCCTGCTGAGACACTCTCCCCAGCAGAGGGAGTGCTTTGAGCCCCTAACGAGTTGTCTCCGAGGAGATACTTTTTGGGGTGGCTCTAGCCTCCTGAGTCCAAAGCTACGGACTCCACCACCAGCTGGAATAATCCTCAAGTAGGTAAATGTGAAAGAAAGTACCATATATACAATAATATTTAAACATGTGGAACTTCCATTGCCATATGGATTTCTTGAGATGCCTTATGTCTTTTCATGTAATATTCCACTCTGTCTCCAATCATTTATTCATCAATGAATATGTCCTATGTGTGTGGTTCTGCCTAGCAAATTGGTGGGAACAAAACTATTACTTTTCTAGCTATTTAAAATGAAAAGAAATTTACCATCTGGTTTGTCCTGTGAATTGATAATCTTATATCTTTACATAGAAATTATTTGGGCATTTTATGTGGGAGGTGTGGATATAAGACAGGTGGTTAATATTTAGCCAATACACCAATTGCTAATCTGATTGAGAAACATATGATACTTGTCAATCTAACAGGAACAGAAGCACACTTTTGGACAAGGAAGTTATCAGTATTCACTTGGTAAAGAATATAGTTTTTTTGTGTGCTTGCAAACTTCACTTTTCAATCTTCATTTATTTGGCAGCTGATAGGGCTGTGCACAACATGCACAGTTCTATAATTCTTTAGAAATCCCATACGAAGCTTCATTCCAACTCCAAATAAGGCATTGATCACTTCAGCAGGAGGCAGATATGAGGAATACAGGTGTCTTGGCTAGCAGTCTGCCCACTTGGAATGCTAAACTAAGACATCATTCTTGGTAAAGCTTAATAGCAGTAGTCATTATTTCCACAGAGGTAGGTTTTTCTCTGGGACTTGAAAACCACTTGCCTCTGTTTGCTAACTAGAGAGAGAACTTTTCCACATAGCATGCAGAGTGACTGCTTTTATAGACCCCTACAATTAAGGGAAAAAATTAGATAATACTAATTATGTCTCATACTGAAAGGAAACTTTTCAGAGAGCTAAAAAATAATGACGGAGCATCAGCTACATTTTGTTACACCCAGGCATTATTAAAAAAAATCTAAAACGGAGATTAATTAGACCAAATTTTTGCATAAAAGTAATGAAGGTAAATGAAAAGCTATCAAAGAATATTTCAGCAAAAGCTAAATTTGACTTTTTACACACACTTTTATTGTACTTTTACTTTAGCACATGAATAAGATGTGGCAATTAACATGTGAGTTAAAAACTTCCATTTTGAAATATGAATAATAAATTCTCTTATCTGTGATTCCTTGTCTGTTTTCCACCACATTATGATTTTTCTGCTCAGATTTGTTTAAAGAACAAGAAACATGTGGCAGAAAATTTCTTGAAAGGTTAGCCCTTGGACAGAAGAAGCCTTTGCACAAAAAATATCTGTGAAGTGAATCAACAGAAAATGCTCTTGTGCACTTGAAACTGAATTTTGCATAATGTATATATATTTTTGATACAAAAAGAACAGGGAGTGCTAATGTCCCATAGCAAAGTCTGATCACCATAAATTTCACATAAGTTCTTATGTTTTAAGAGAGAATGTGGTCACTAAAGACCTGAACTGGTAAAACCAGGGCTGGAGAAGCAACGTTTTTGCTTTCTTTAAACAATTTCAGATTAATCTTGGCATAACTTTAGGGGGGAAAAGATTACTATGTACTCTGTAACTTAGTATTTGCTCCACTTCACTTTTATATTAAAGCAAAAGCATTTATAAAATGGTTGTTTTCTTTAATGCTCAAATAAATTAATTCATTTATTGCCATTAAATTTGATGAGAGAGATATAATTATATTATATAATATTTCATTACAATCTCTTTCACTTTAGAATTTAATGTTTGAAGGGTTGGAGGGGAAAATTACTGTGCCCTTATTATTATTTTTTCATCATTTTGACACAAGTACTGAAAAGTTTCTTGCAAATTTATAATTAGAAATCCCCAAGCACTGAGACTGAATGATTCTGAAGAAACATAACAGGTTTTCCCTATAGCTGGTATTCTTTCAGAAACATGCCCTGATATTCAGTATATCTGCAAATATCCATAAATACATTATTACAAAAAAAAATGATACTACAGTTAAACTTGAACACAACTTCAAAGTTATCCATTTGGCTGATAATTTGCCTCAAACATATTCATAATCAGGACTGCATCAATGGCTGCTGGTATAATGGACAAAAACGGACCTGCATAGGCCAAATTGACTGCCATAATCACTTTGTGAAAGTAATTATTCTTTTTTTTTTTTCAAATTGTACTCTAGAGAAATAAGAATTAAGCATTATTGTCACTGAGATATTGCATGGAAATATTAATGAAGTGGATCCTTGATGTATTTTAAATTTTTATTGAAGCACATTAAAAAAAGAACAATCACTTATTCTGAAAAGTTAAATAATTTAAATGTCAATATGATAGCTATCTTCACTGAACATCAGACATTAGCACTTCCTCAACATGAGAAGCAGCAGCTCACAAATCTCTTTGCAACTGAAATCACAGACGTTCCTCCATTTTATGATCTCAAGGCTCTCATTTGCAAGAATGAGAGGTGGCAACTAAGAAAATACGTCAGCATGTGCATCTTTATTTTAACCTTGTGTGCTGGGTTTTTTTGTCAGATCCGAGACACCAGACCTCCTTGATTAGGCACATTACCTCCTGGGAAACCCCACAGCAATTCATACAATTGATTCTGCCTTAACCAGCACAAGATCCCTTCGTTGCATTATTCAAATTCTAAATAAGGACAGTACTGGTGACATTCTATAGTAAGTCTCAAAACAGTGAAAATGGGCCTTTCTGAACTGAGACAGAAAACTATTTTGAAATCTCACTGATGTGTGAATTATTCCTGTTACAGAGAAGTTACTCTTGGTCTAAATTCTTCATTGCTGGCAATATTTGGGAGTACCAAAAAGTCTTGTTATTTTCAAAATGTTTAGTAAATAAACACAGGGTTTTTTTCATAAAATAAAATCAAAGTAGTTAGTGTTTTGTTTTGGTTTGGTTTTTTTCTAGTATATTTTAAAATAAAAATTAACATAGTGGCAATTTGTCATTAATTTTTTGTCCTGGCTAAGCTCCTGTGCTGAAGTAACAGAAAATGGCTATAAAGTGTTGTATTTCAAAATTTTCATGCAGTGACATATGGCTAATATAACACACATTTTAAGTTATATATAGTTTATATATCAATTCTCTTATCAGACTGTGAGGGGATATATTTGATGTTATGTCTTTGCTGCTATTTACTTTCTAAATTAAAATCAAAGTAGTCCATATCACCCCTGTGCCACATGAAATGGTGAGTGTACTGGTCCAAGGATCCTCATGTACATTTCAAGAAATATCAGTGTATAGAAAAGATAACATTTTCTTAAAGTTCTCTTTGCTTTCCAATATCTAATATTCACTTAATGAAGTTAGACAATGCTACTTTTCAGGGTAAAAACAATAATAATAATATTGGAGAGTAATAATAATGATGAAGATGACAATGACATTAATAATATTTCCTCCAAATGCAGCTGTCTGTATAATGTTTTATTGTACATTCTTCTGAATATTTTGGGATTGGAAACTTGTGGTAATGAATAATAGCCACGAGAGTAAATCTAACTTTGTAAACACCCTTTCTTTCAAATTTGTTTCTTTCAATATTCAAATTCATTCAATATTTTCACTTCCAGTGCACATCATAGCTAGGGGCTACAACTATTAAAATAATTTGATCTCAGTTTTATATCTATGTTGTTGTGGGGGTTTTTTTGTCTTTCATTGTATGTCCTCGAGTGCAACAGAGCCTGGAAATATCATCTTACAAACCTTAAGCAGTTATGCCAGTTTGCTTGAGAACTGTCCTGGGTTGACGGTGCCTCTGTATCCCAGATCGTGAGATTGTTGTGTCTGGCGGCGGCGGCCTTTCCCCGCA
>VZUI01026190.1:0-19864 GCA_013401135.1 Cettia cetti | reverse complement strand
TGGGATGATGGAATGTGTCATGTGCTTGGGGAGCCTTAATGGGCCATTATCAGCCAATATCCCCGTGGAGGGGGGGAATGAGCAATGAAAGAGATAACAATCACTGCCCCACCCAGTTCTAACAGCAGGGCCATTATCAGAAAGCATCCACCCCCCTCCTGCTGTAGTTACAAGAGACAAAGAAAAAAACCCCACACATTTCCCCAACTGCTTTCAACAGATGAAATAGAATACATATTTTTTGGTTCCATAACCCAAGACATCTGCTCAGTTGGAAAAAAGGATTCTCTAAAGTAGTCTAGCATGTAAATAAAAGTGTTACCTGTGTTTAGAAATAAGGTAGAGCATATTTTGACCAATCAAAATACGGTGACTGAAGTTCTTGCATGTGTGACTCAAAATTCTGCAACTGCCTTTCACTCTAATTTGGCCTCATTGCTGGAACTGACTACGTGTTTAATCTCATCCATATGCTCTGATTTTTTTTTTTTTAACTAAGAGCAAGAATTCCAGCATTTGAATTAAAAAATATATATGTGTTGGATCAATATATATATACACCTGTATAATTCCAGAACATTCTTTCAAGTTACTTGATATTTTCTTTGTGTGTGCACTGTTCTCTCTTTCTTATTGCTTTTTTCCTTCATTATCTCCAGTGTGAAATCTCTGCTTTGCTCACATGCACTACCTGGAAGGTCTCTTCTGTCTGTACATCCTTTGAATCTCTTAGAAGTCACTGAGTTTTGCTTATTCCTGGGGTGGCAAGAGCAAGGTAGACACAAAGAGTTGTTATGAGCATGAAGATTCCAGAGAAAGTAACTGAGGGTTTATAAGGAGGATATGCAGTTGTATCATCTGGACAGTATCCTTTGTTTGACTTCAGATTGTAGGAAAATAACCTCCTCTAAGTTGCTGCTTTTTGTTTGGCTTTTTTCTTTATTACCTTAAAATGTTTTAAGAGTATCTGGAGCTAGATGATGTTTTTACTAGAGAGCAAGGCTGTGACAGAAGCTTGGTTTCTGACAATGATGCTGTTGCAAATCTGTGCAGTTTTGAGCAAACAGTGGAAAGACTGCTTCCAGTTTTTTTAGTTTTTTAGGGGTGTAATCTCAGCAAAGAAAATCATTACTAGGTTAAATTTCTCCCTTTGTAAAAAAGGGATAAAGGAACCTAATATGAATCAATTGCTGAATACATTTCTTGGCTATAGACCCATACTCTGAAATTTGCGGACTTTTGACTTCTTTTGAAGTGTTACAAAGCAGATGTCAAGGTATTTATCACTACTGACCTTGACTGCAGAAGACAGTTTTTATAAATCAGTCATGTTTGCCTTGAATAATACTTTAAAGAAAGATTTTTACAGTTTCTTCTGTGGCTTCTAAACCACTCGTGTATGTAGAAAGCCAGGCAGACTGTTCTGTTTTGGATGTCAATAGTTGTGAGGCACTGAACATTTGCAGAAAGACTGTACTGGGGGAAAAGCATCAGGATAGATAACATGACAGTCTATAGGGATGCTCATAGTTTCTGACAGCTCCATTTTCTTCTGCCATCTGTGTCCTCAGTCTTTCTGAAAATTATGGTGCATCAGCAATTCTGTTTTATTACCCAAAGCTAAATCAATTTAGAAGGATATTTGATATGGCAGCAATTTCTTGAGTTGCCATAGAAAAACTAGAATATTTAACACTCAAATAAAAGAAGATATTTGTTAAGGCAGCAATTTCTTGAGTTGCCATGGAAAAACTAGAATATTTAACACTCAAAAAAGTTCTACATTGTAGACTTATAATTACTAGTATGTGCATATTTAGTATCAGAAAATAATTTCTGTATTTCTGAGCCTTCAGATCTTTTCTCCAAATTACTCTGACCATTTAGAGTGCCATTTAGGAAAAAAACCAAAAAGCAACAAACTCAAAACTAAAACAAAACAAAAAACCAAAAACCCCACACTCAACTTCTATCTGTTTCATCCTAGGAGAAAAAAAGCATGGAGACATGAGTAAACCTTCCCATGTCCTGGAAAAATCCTCGGAATTCCTTGCAAAATCCTGGGGGACCAACCTCGGCCCTGCTGTTTCCTGCTGAGTTGTGCCAACAGCACCTCCTGCTTAAGCACAGGCTTATCCTATCATTTGGCACCATGGATTTTCTACATGAGTCATGAGAAAATCTGCCTTGGTGAGTAGGTCAGGAATAAATGCAGCAGTATCTGTAGACAGTGCACTTTTACTGGGATATGCAGACCATTGTTTATTCAACATGCAAGCGTTTGCTGTGTAGGGAACTAGAAACGCCTTTCATGGTTAAGTCCTATGTATAATAATGCAAGTCCTTGTGTATCTTGTGCAGGGATTAAGTTTGGAGCAGGTCAGGATTTGTATGCATTCAAATCAGAGGGAGATTTTGTCTCTGGTTTTAGTGGGGCCACTTCAAGCAAGCTGTAAGCTGCTATCCACAATGCTGTTTTAAACACTCCCAAGCTCCTTCCTGAAGGATATCTGTACTTGTTTCATCTCAGTGGTTTTACATTCCCATTACATCTTCCATTCTTCTCAAGTGATCATGTTTTTCCAGTCATAGGGGGAAAGAAAATTTTTCTCCTATTTCTCTTCATTTAATTAAAACCAATATAAACCACTCTCTGGCACAATATTAGTAGAACATCTACAGACAAATACTGTGTGATCATTCCTCCCTTTGTTTCTGTTTACTGGATGCTTTTGTTTCATCTTTCAGTGTCAGGATCTTGAAAACATTCTGAAATGCAACATTGGTGGTGGACTCCAGTACTTTAAAAAAAATAGAGAACAGATCCTTGGGGTCTGTCTGATCTTTAGGGTCTGACCCTAAGTCAACAGTACTCCACTGACTTTCACTACTTGGAACAGATGAGTCAGGAATGAAAAGTTAACATTTTGAGATTTGAGTTGTTTGGAGTTTTGTTTTGTTGTTTGTTTTGGGTTTTTTTTCCCCTCAGTTTATGGAACATAGTGAAACATAAATAAAAGAAATGTGCATTTCTGGCTCATTTTCCCACCTTAATGATTTTTATCTCTTTATGATTTTCATACAACTCTAATAATAATCTGTATTTTTCTTATTTCTAGGTACTGCAAATTTTTCTTAGACCTGGCCACCAAAGCTGCTTCAAAACTCATTGTATCCGCATGAAATAAGAATGAACTCCTTCCACTTACTGACAAATTTTACATCTGCTTTCAACTACAGCTGATAACACACCCTTATGACAGAAGTGGGATGTAGTAGCACATACTACAGCCTAGCCCTGCTGATGGAATATGTACCATGTGCTGCAACATCTGCTGATAAGACTCATCTGTTTCTGTGAGTGATTTGGCTATCCAAAAGATGTCTGCTTTCTCAGCCCAGTGACACAGATCTGGGTATTGGAAAGCAAAGGTTAGAAGCTCTTCCTTGGATGAAAACTGGCCTGAGGGAGTCAAGTGGGAAGATCCTGCAGATTTTATGAGGCCAAGTGGAAATTCAGTACTTGAAGATGAATTTGGGATTTCAAAGCATTGTAATTTTTTATGATATCCATGAGAGACCTGGTGGCCTATGGATTAGTACAGATATGGATTCTTTTCCAGCTGGCACTCCTTGTTTCTGCTAACTTTTCTCGTGTCCTCTTCTGGAATCTGTAATCAGCCTCACAGTTGCAAAGGGATCATCTTACAAGCACCTTTCACTTGCTGCAGTTCTCTCATCTGGCTTATCAGTTATCTCTGTTGCTTTCTCATTGCTGAGGAGATGGTACAGTCCTGTAGAAACTCCAACAGTATTTGCCAGTAGCACATTATACAACTTCATGTTGGTTGGAAGTAGTTCCATAGTCCTTACTGCCCCAAAACCAGGATTTTGCAGTCTGTGGGGTCACATTAAGGTTGTTCTGACAGTAGACGAAAGAGTGTTCTCTTTGGAGTTCACTGACTCATTCAAGGAAAATTTGGTGCTCCTTGACTTTATTTGGCCCTTGGATTTTATAAAACTGGGGGAAACTAGGTTGATTAACTAGGGCACATTTGTGGAACAGGGACTGCTTTGAATGAGAATCCTCCTTAAAAAAGTTTGGGAACTACATAAAATTCTACATGAAATTTCTACAGGTCAGAAGTAATAAGGGACAAAATACATGTTTTATAGCCAATAGAGTAGCCAACTGATTTTTTTTCTTCAGGACAGAAGAATCTGGGAAAGGTCTGACTCTGCAGTAAGGGCAGGTAAGTACATACTGATCTTTTTATAACACATTGTTATTATCATGTTTTAAAGGATGCAACCTTTTGATATTACTCTGGAGAGTTACAGAGTGATCTCATGATATTGAAATATAAACTGATACATAACACTCAGTATGTTAAGTACAAAAGACATGCATGTAGAACAGATGGGGAAAGAGGACACAATTTGCACACAAAAATATATTTTTTATATCTACACCTCCTTGATAAGAAGCCCTGAAAATGTCAACTCAATAACTGGATGTGGCCAAAGGAGAAAAGAAAAAAAAAAGGCATTTGTAATCCTTGTGGGAGTTGTAAAGAACAAGCTAGAAAATGCCATTAGTTTGTGACATATATCTCCAGCATATCCATTTTTTGACACTGTGAGCATTTTGAATCACTTCACCCCTAGAGGAACAAGCATGACAAAGAGTGTCACAGGCAATGGAAGCAACACCAACAGAATGGTCTCAAATACACTGAAAGGCTGAAGAGATACCTGTACTTTGGAGGAAAATGCCCTGAAATAATTTAAAGAGAAACATAAAATATGTGTAGAATGATCTTTTTTTTTAACCTCAGAAAGCTGTTGTAGTTGCAAACAAGAAGTTCTGGCTGAGGGGTACCTGGGCAGTTGTGCCCACAAAGCAGTGGAGTCACGTTTAAAAGTCAAAATCTATTTGGTTTTGATTTTTCATCATATTTTCACTTTTGGAACATGTTGGATTTTTGGGAAACCTCTTGTTTTCTTTCAACACTTTCCTTTTGGTGCTAAAGAGGTATATGATTTTTTAAAATTATATAATCTCCACTTTCCTATGTCCATGCCCTTCTTTCTGGACTGGTGAACTTTGCTTTAATACTTGAGAATGGAGTTCTCCACTAAGCACTCTTAGTTGTCATTTTAACAGGATATTTGGGAATATCTTTGTTCTCTCTAGTGAGCCTAGTGACCTCTAATCTTAGGAAGACACGTAACATATGTGATATGACAGTTTAATATTTGCTATGAAGCTTTGCAGCAGTCATTTCACAGTAATTTGAGGCAATATTTGAGTAAATTGAAGTATTCCCCATAGTAAAGGCTATGTCCTAATGCTGACAAACAGTTCTGTACATGCTTGGTTTTGTTGCTCCTTTAACACCCAAATACCACCCCATCCCTCAAAGAAAAAGAGATATGCACCCTACTCATAGGACACAGCCCTGAGATTGTATTTTGCAGGGCATTGACTCTGACAGGCTCAAGAATTGTTGTGGATAATCAAAAGAGCATCAGTTTGGAGTGTAAGAGTGCATGGAAGGGATCTTGTTCATTGAATGTGTGATCAGAATAACAAACACTAGGAAGAGAGGATCAGCAGACCTTGTCTATGGCATTAGTCAGGGTGTTTGGAAAGTGTTCTGTCCAATATTTTTAAAAACTGAGTGGACAAATGAAGATAGAACTAAGTGGACAAATGAAAACTGGTCATTCCAGACCATCTCCTGTAGCCTGTGAGCACTACTCACTTGGTCCACGGACTGTTGTCAGGCTCTCTATCCTCCACCATCCAGATGCAGGCAGACAAGTTTACCAGCCACAGCATCCTTGTGGTTCTAGCCCTTAGGTGGGGGCAGAAATTGGCATCTCCAGCACAGGAACAGATTGTGAGTGCTCAGTAAAACCAGCACGCTCAGAGGTCCCTCTGCATTGCTGCCCATATCTCCCCTGCAGTCCCCCAGATTGGGCAGTACAGCCAGTAGCTGCCTGTGCAACTTGCTGCTGCAGTGATACCCAGCCACAAGATCTAAAAGCAGTATTTGTGATTGCAGAGTACTTTAGTTTAGCAGTAAGAGAGGCTCAGGCTAGATCAGACATAGCTATGATTATCCAGTAACCAATGCACTTAGGGATGTTGTGGATTTGGTATTATTTAATTTTTTTCAAATTGACAGAACAATACTCCAACCCAAGCAGGAGACACTTTATTTTAAAAAGCAGCCCTTTAATGACATTCTACAGTCTGTGTTGTTGCACAAAGGGAGGCTGGATGCTTAGAGTAGTTCTTAAAATCTGAGATTCTTATGAGGTCCTTTGTCTTCACAGTCAATTATTTTAGTTATTCAGTTATTTTAGTTATTCATGCACTAGTAGAAAATTAAATATCTTTGTGACACTACAAAGGAAATTGTATCCTTTCATTGCTAATTTTGATATGCAGTGTGCCAAACTTCACCTGTGTCTTTCAATGTGTGTTGTAAGACCATGTCAATAGCAACAGCCAAAAGCAACAGCTTTCTTTCTGTCAGGATTTACTCAATTGTGAATTGTTTATGGCCAGGCTTTGTTGCAGGTTGATTCTCAGCTACAGCAGCACTTACTTCTTTATTCAAAGAAATACTTAATTTTCATGCCTAATTGAATTCCCCTTCCACTGGAATACATTCTGTGAAGCCCCTCTACTGCTTTCAGCAGCGTTGGTCCATAATGGGCATCCACATTGGCATATTGCACCTCGTATTTCAATTTATTTTGCACACAGCTAACTGTACTGCTTTTCTGTCATTCCAGAAGAAAGCTGGCAGTAGGATAAAGTATAGTTCAAAGGCTACTACTTTGATGGAAGGATTTGTTTTGCAAAAGTAGTTATCCTTGCACTCATCATTTTGTAAAGAGAAATCTAAGCAGATTTATTTACAGAGGGCCATTTAGGGCCCAAGGTCTGAATTACCTATACTTTGGTGCAAATGTTTTGGCACTGACATCTGCTTGGAATGATAACTGATTCAGACTTATCTAGAGACAAAAGCCAAAGTGCCTCAGAGACACAGCAAAAGGAAAGAATGTTCAGTCATTGTAATGGCTCCTCTTTAATAATTTCCTGCCTGAACAGAAAATGGAAGCCCCTTATCCTTTCATGCACGATTCTCCTGGTTTGTCCCTGCCCCCATTTTTGGTCTCAGCACCTTCTCTTTCCAAATCATTATCCCTAAATGTCTGAAGACTGATCCTTCTTTTTTGCAATTTTTAAGCAAAGCACTAATTCCTTTTCTTCTCTCTGTCTTGATCTTGACATTATTGATGTCATGTTGACATCACAGTCAACATGCATGGAAAAGAATTGAGCACTGCTCTGCAGAGTGGGAAACTGGAAAGCAACTCATGCCCCATCAGGATTGGCATATGCAAGTACATGGTATTTGATCAAGATTTTGCATTCTTTATGTTCATCTGAGGGGCGAAGAACAGGAAATAATCCTATAAGGAACAGGAAATAAGATTTAAGATCAGAGACTTGTTTTAAGTTTTAATTTCTCCAGAAAAGCTTCTGAATACAGCAATTCAAGTTAAGCAGAAATCTCACAGAAATTACTTCTGAACTTTTAGAATACATGAGTATGTTTACTCTGATCTAGAGGACCTGATCTGTAGACATTTTTTTAAAACTTTCTGATACATTTGAAATACAGATTGTTTCAAACTACTTTTGATTCTACTAAATTTTTTTTAAAGTATTTTTTAAAGTATTTTAAAACAGGAATTTATCTGGGATTATTTTGATTGGTTGGTTGGTTGTTTTGATTAGTTCTTGTGGACATGATTCACAGACTCACAAAATATTCTGAGTAGGAAGGGACCCACAAGGATCATCGAGTCCATCAAGTCCAGCTGTTAAGTGTACAGAGACTGGTGTTATTAGCAATGGTCTAACCAACTGAGCTAATCTCAGGGTCATTAACTGAGAATGATAGCTTTTAAACATAATTTTAACACAAATTAATTTTTTTATATATAAATTTTTTTACCATTTTATCAATTGCCATGGCTTCACTGAAATACTCTTTAAAATTTCTAAAGTGTTCCAACAAAACCAAAGGAATAACTGTAATGTGTTTTGTGGTATGATCCAAAAATTTAATTTAATTATTTTTTTGAACCTCTTCTTGAACATCCTGCTACATGGATGATCACACCAAGTTATTGTGTAGACTTGTGTAGAAAGTCTTTCATGGACTAGTGAAAAGAGTACACAGATGCCCTTCCTGTTCTCGTCATTACAATTTCAGGCTGCTTCTGTGCTTAACTAGATCTGGACAGTGAGATCATACTTTGAAAACAGAGAAGAGAATTACAGCCCTCTCCTTTTACAAGAAAATTTCCATGGGAATATAACACAAGCCATTGTTTAACAAATTTGACATAGAAAATTTAGTGTTTGTAACCCTTGTTTTGTAGAAGCTTCTACAAAGCATCTCTAACTTGAGTGGTGGGGTTTTTTCACCTCTCTTTGACCTAACAAATCCCTCTATTGGGAAAATTTTGCAACAGCTGGATTGCTCATTAATCAATGGTAAATTAAGAAAACGACTTAGGACTGGTTATCAACTGGATTTTTACTGTGTTGAAAAATTTACATCAACCTCCAGACACAGTAACATCAGGTAGCATAACACAGACATCCCCAATTAGAGATCTCCTGGGGCAAAGAATGGAATGGAGAAGAGAGATTGATGACACCATGTTTTGCTGAATGTCATCTGTGAGGAGTCTTCATGGCAGAGGCTCTAATTATGGCTGTACAGCTGTGAAGTTAATTCCCATGCTAGTACCTGAGCTGCTTTACCACACTGACCTTGTAATCTTGTGCTGGTGGGAAGAATCTCACATTGTTCACTAGAATAGTAAGAACCCAGCCCAACAAATCACACTGCGAGATGATGTGTCTCTTACCAGTTTTCAAAAACTGTGAGTGCACAGTTCTCTCCATTAAACCCACAAGGATGTGTTTCCTGCTGATATATATATATATCAGAATTATATCAGAATTAATGCAATTCTGATATAATTCTGATATATTAATTAAAATATTCCTTTGGTTGTATTTTTTTCTTGAAGCTTCAGCTGTGGATTGCATCTCTTCCAAGACCTGTGCTTTTTCTCAGTAACTGCAATGCTTGTACATCAATTTTTAGCTGGTTTCCTAAGAACTGAGCTTTCTGTGATAACATAGTTAGTCTCTCCAGCTGTGTATCAATTCCCCCTGCTAGCTTCCCCCTGGTAACTTTGATACCTGCTAGTCAATTTGAACTGAGTTTGAAGGAGATGATAGAAATCCTACTGTGAACTATGTCCCAATGGTTTTTGGGGTTTTTGTTTGTTTGTTTGTTTTTTGGTGGGGTTTTTTTGAGGATTTTTTTTGTGTGTGTGTGTTTTTTTTGTTTTTTTTTTTTTTTGTTTGGTTTTTTTTAATATCAGTAACTGGAGAGAAGAAAGAGATCTGAATTAGTGCCACAGAGAAAAGGGCGGTTGTATGACAATCTGATAGCAGTCAGACAGTATTCATGCATGAAGACAACTGGCCATAGAATATTGATGACATGAATGGACAGAATAACTGAGGTTACAACATTGGGAAGGCAGAAGAGGGTATAAATCTGTAAGAAACCCTAAGAGTTTTTCTGTTCACTAAAGAATGCTCTGGTTTTACTTGCTGTTGTGCACTTCTACCTGACATACTGTAACTGCGTGTGTAATTTACTTGGCCCCACATAGGAAATTTTTGCAATTTTCAATTTAGAACTAATTGATAATAGTTATCAGCACCAGATTTGATGGTTAGATTTTTTTTTCCTTTTGTCATCTGAAGACTTGCTTTTCTTAAAAAAAAAAAAAAAAAAAAAAGAAAAAAGTAAAATGACTCATTGGTGTGGTTCATTAATGTACTGAGGAGTCCTTGATCACTTCATGTGTTGGGCTGGAGATATGAGTGACCTTTTAAGGGATATAGACTTTGGGTTTCTGACTTTAAATCTATTTTTGATCTGAAAATCCATGAATTTTTGATAGATGTAGTGAGGAATTTATGCTTACTGTTGATGGATTTGTTTTTATCGCTTGACTTAAAGGCTCTTAGAGTCTCCCCATGGATCTCCAGAAGTCTGTGCACAAAATTCTGCAAATCTGTGCTTATGCCAGCAGCTGGTGTTAGGGCACCACAGATATCCTTACGGGGTAAGGTGGCACGGGCCACCTTGGAGCTCTGAGCAGGACTGCTGTAGTCTTTAATATTGTTTGCCTTTACTTTTGTTCTTTATCTCTAAATTCCTAGCTGTATTCCTTGAGTAGCTCATCCCTTCTTCTTTATCTGTTAATATCCAAAAAGCATTTGAAGAAATGTCAGAAATTTCATCAACAGACAGGGCTCTGGTGTAGGAGAAAGTCCTGGAGCACTGAAATGGCTGATGAGGCATTTGCTCCTCACAGAAGGTGGAATTTTTGGAAGAGATTTATTCCAGTGGGGCTCTGGCAGCTGTGGTTGGGAGAACTGCCTGGGAGTACATGGCAGACAGAACACTGGGCAGTGCATCAGGGGAAGGAAGCCCTGTCGTGGGGCAGACACAGCTGAAATTGTCTCCACAAGGTTGTCTCCACTGCCAGCAGCAGTGCTGTTTTGGCTGTTGCCAGCTGGCAGTCTGTTGTCAGGTGTTGGGAAGGCCGAGGGCTGCTGCTGTGGTTGGCAGGTGAGCCTACCTAGAGAGAAAGTGCAAAGGACACAAATATTCCTTATTCATGTCCTTGGGGAAACTGGAGGGCAACCTGCAAGCCAACATCCTCCAATTTGGCCTCAACAGTGTGCACAATTTTGAACAAATAAATCCTTTTCCCTGAGGAAATGCTTGAGTCTTTGTGTGAAGCTTTGTGACAGCAGAGAAAGCTATTGGAAGGAAAAGTAATGCTGCATAATTTGCTTGTTCATCCAAGTTCAATAAACTCCTTTGTGTACAGTTATTGCCTTTATGCAAAATAAATATCTCTGACAATGAAACAGGTTACTGGAGACTAATCTACTTTCTTCAGTGGTTACTTAGCAACCACAGTTGTGAATTAGTTGCCAAGCAGCCTGGTTCAATGCTTTGCAATGAGACAAGCAGAGAAAAAACTTAATAAAAAGGTGCAAGACTGAATTGTGAAGTTAAGCGAAGACTAATAAGCAAATGTTTGTGCCTTGTTCTCAACATCATCAGCCATTGGTTTTTCTCTGGGTTTTTTTCTGAAAAATCCACATATTTGTGACTGAAAGCCTCACTGTGGTCTCCTGGCGGTCAGGTACAGGGTTTTGCTGGCTAGCACACTTCCCCTGTACAGGCAGGGTTGACAACCTGAACAGGGATTTAGGACACAGAGCACCCCCTGTGATGTTCACCCAGGCAGCACAGGCTGGAGGTGCCACCAGAGGTTATCGATGTTTCCACTGGTGAAGGGTAGCATCTGTATGGTTGTCAGTGACCAATACAGGTTGGAAACAAAAGTCCTACCTTTATCTACAGTGAAAAGCTTTCTTCTACATCCACACCCTCATCCTGAGTGGAACAGACATTGTTTTTCACGCAGGTAAAAGGAAGAGGTCCCTGGTGGCAGATGGGGATCAAAATCTGGGGAGGAGCAGGCAGGAAAACAGGCAGGGCTGAGAAACTATGGGGTTAAATTGTGAGAGTTCACAAGAAGAAAGAAGGTGTGAAAGGGTTGCTGGCCACAGATCTGGTTCTGATACCTCCATTGCGACCACTTTTGCTAAGCAGAGGCAGTGCCCTGAGAATACACTTCAGGATGAGCATCCAGGCTTCAGGACAAACAGTGTGACTTCAGGATGAGCAACCAGGCTTCAGGATGAGCAGTGTGACTTCAGGATGAGCAGCCAGGGCTTTTCCTGCTGGTGAGGGGCCTTGGCAGGAGCCTGTTGGCAGGGTGGGCAGCATCTCTAACCACACTGGGTCCCAGGAGATCACACAGACATGCCTAGCACAGCTGAGAAACAGACCACCAAAGAAGGGAGGGAAGCTATTGGGGCGCTGACAATGCACCCTCATCTGTGGGGGCCAGCCGTATGGCACACTCTGTCTGAGGTCTGGGTCTTAACATAAATTGGTTTATGTCAATGTCTTCCTCAGGGCATTAGGCTCCACAGCCCAGATGGCAGAGTGCCCTTGGTAAAGAAACCATATGGTAGTGTATAGGAGAGGTTCAGGAGGAGAGAAGAAATAGATTGTGCTGTACATTTCTCATAACAATAGGGTCAATGACATTTATGTCATCATTAGTTGATGGCACAAATGACACTAAAGTCATGTGTGGGCATAATTAGTGATAGCAGAACTTAGGTACAGCACACATAGACTGCAAATATTAGGCTGCATCACAAGATTTAAATTGGATATGAATTTTAATCATACAAAACCCAAAGGCTTTAACAAGTCAAATATTTTTAAAGTTTTCATGGCAAGGCACGGTACCCAGAAACTGTGGAGTAAGCAGTGTTATTCCCATCTGCAGCACTTTGAGGATTGTCAAGTGTCAGATCTGAAGTATTAAACCTAAGCAGCATTGGGAACAGCAAAGTCTCCATGGTTGCACAGAGACAGAGGGAGTGTGGGTCTGTCTGCTGGGAATGAGGGGCCACAGGAAGCAGGGTAGGAATGGCCTCAGAAACTGTCAGATCAGTACTGTATTTTTCTTTTCCTGTCCAAAACTCCCAGACATTGAATACAGTGTTCAAAACTCAGCCTGGAAAATGTGTTTTTGTTTTACACTGAAACCCCCCCCCCCCCCCCCCCCCCCCCCCAATTCCCCAGCCCCCCCAAAAAGAGGCATTTTTGTTATCTGACCTCACCAGAGCTGCATCCTTTTGCTGCTGCTGCTTTTTAATGATCATTTAAAAATGATTAACAATGCCTGGAGCCATGAGAGCCTGACTTCCTGTGCTGAGCTGCATGTCTGGATTTGCAGGAGGGAGCTCCTGACAAAAGAGTTTCCTATAAAACAAGGACACTTGAGTCATTGTTTAGGAAAAATGACTGCATGCAAGAGGTATAAGTCACAGGCTTGTACAGATGCTCTGGCAGAGATATTTTTTTGCTTGTTTAGGGTTTCATTTTTTAGCACCGGAAACACATTTGTTTGCAATTCCTAATGGCATTGGAGCAACAGAATGACTAGCTGTTACTGGCTGAATGAATCTAATCTTCAGTTCTACCTCCTTCTGAAAAAAGCTAAGTGATGGGAAACTCTTCTTTAGAATCAGGTAGGATTACTGAAAAATTTCATGCAGGGAGAGGCATGGCAGAAGTTCACTTACACCATGGGGAAGTGGAGAATTTGTCGGGTTGTTTCTGAAATGGTGTCCTCAGCATGTGGTTATCTACTGTCTCAGAAACAAAAACTCCAGTGTTTGCTCTCTGATCCTACAAGCAGAGGCTCAGTTTCAACTGATTGCAGGACTCCTGCACTGCCTCAATCCCTTGTGGTCCCTGGTTATGTCAGGGTTCCTTAAAGCTTGTTTCAAGGACTATGTTAAGGTTTGGTCATCTAGGCCTCTTTCTAAATGAATTTGCTCATCTTGAAAAGGAATTCTATTTTGTTAGAAAAAAAATTCATATGTATAGAAGGGAAAGATGAGGAAATGGAGTTGCTGCAGATTTTTGGACATTTATATCTCTCCTCTCTAGCTGACATTTTCTTTCCTCTGCTGGGGTACTAGATAATGGAAAACTTAATATTCACCTGCCTGTAGGAACACATGTGTAATTGTATCAGGCACTATCTATTGGGTGTACTAGGATGATACAGGAAGTTATTTCTGAACAGCAAAGTTATTTCTGTAAAATCCTGGTGTTGTTTTTTTTTTTTTTCTGGATGGCAGAGCAGATAGAAGGAAGAAGATCTCCCTTCTTGGTTTCCAAGGAAGCAAGCTCATGAAAACAGCTCATATCCAACAGCAGAAGTGGTACTGGCATGCTGGGGTTCAGTCATGCACATGCTGTGTGGCTGGAGCCTCTGGAGACACAAGAAGAGTAGCACATCTGCATAGCTTGTACCACTTGACAAGTCCATGGGTACTCTTAAAGTTTCTTGTTCATCTCCACCAAGATCATAGAATCAGAATAATTTAGAAAAGATCCATTGAGTCCAACCGTAAATCTAACACTGCCAAGTTGACCACTAAATCATGTATTTATATGCCATGTCTACGGGTGGTTTAAATTCCTTCAGGTGCTTAATTACAGATTCACGAAAACTTAGGATGGCAAAATCAGAAGGACACACCTGTCTTACCACTGGAGGTGATCTAGTCCAGCCTCCCTGTTCAAGCAGGATCCCCTGGTACTCAGGATTCCATCCAAATAGTTCTTGAGTGTTGGGAGGGAAGGAGACTCCACACCCTCTCGGGGCAATCTGTTCCAGCACTTGGTGACACTTCCACACATTCAGTGGGAAACTTTTTGTACATCAATTTCTGGCAAATTGCCTCTTGTCCTATTCCCTGGCACCACTGAGAAGAGTCTGGATCCATCCTCTTGATACCCTCCACTGAGGTACTTACACAGATTGATACAATCTCCTCTCAGTCACTTCTTCTTGAGACTAAACATGTCCTGCTCTCTCAGCTTTCACTACTAAGAGTGACGTTCCTGTCCCTTAATCCTTTTGGTTGCATTCTGCTGAAGCCACTCCAGAAGCTCCACATCTCTCTCGTCCTGAGGAGCCCAGAACTGCACACAGCACACCAGGGCTAAGAAAAGGGGCAGGATCACCTCTCTTAAACCATTTCCCGGGTCAGAGTGGTGGTTTGAGCCTGGCTGGATGCCAGGTACCCACAAAAGCCACTCTGTCACACATCTCAGCTGGATAGGGGAGAGGGATTATAGTGAAAGATGCATGAATTGAGGTAAGGATAGATAGATTTCTGTCATGGGCAAAACTTGGGAAAATAAATAGTATTTATTACCAGTCAAGATCAGTGTAAGATAATGAGAAATAAAACAAATCTAAAAAACACCTTCCCCCCATCTCTCCCTTCTTTCCAGGCTTAGCTTTATTCACTTTTTTCTACCTCCTCCCACAAAGTGGTCCAGAGAGAGGATCCTGTTTTTCAATGGCTTGCTGTCCTTCAGGAACAGGTTCCTCCAGCTTGGGTTGCCCAAGGATCTGAAGTCCAGCCAGCAAATCTGCTCCAGTGTGGGCTCCTTTCTCCACAGGGCCATGGGAGAGGACCTGCTCCAGTGTGGGCCTCCCACAGTGTCACAGCCTCCTTTGAGCAGCCACCTGCTCTGGTGTGAGGGTCTGCATGGGCTGCAGGTGGATCTCTGCTCCCCCATGGATCTCAGTGGGATGCAGGGGCACAGCTGCCTCACCATGGTCTGCACCAAGGGCTGCAGGGGAATCTCTGCTCTGGTACCTCCTCCTGTCCCTCCTTCTCCACTGACTTCGCTGTCTGCAGAACTGCTTCAGTCACATGTTCTCAATCCTCTCTTCTCTGGCTGCAGTTGCTTCTGCCCAATAATTTTTTCCCACCCTCTTAAACATGTTATCCTAGAGATGTTACTGCCATCCTGATGGGCTTCGCCCTGGCCAGTGGCATGTCCATCCTGGAGCCAGCTGGGATTGGCTCTGTCATGGGAGATAAGGGAGAAACTTCTGCCAGCTTCTTACAGAAACCACCCCTGCAGCCATCATGGTCTCACCACCAACACCCTGTCACACAAACTCAATACGTCCCACCCTTCACCTCTGTGAATCACTTGTTTAAGAAATAGCATTAAAATCTGCATGCATCACAAAAACTTCAATCACATCAACAAAGAAAAAAAATCTGCACACATGAAAATCAAAATAACATCATCACTGCACCATGGAGGGCATCTTCAGTCTGAATTGGAACAGAAGAGAAATGATGCAGAGGGCTTGTTGGGGCAGCATGCTGTGTGTATAAGAACAAGAGTGAAATGCTTCAGTAAGGCAGTACAAAAATCAGGCTTGCCAAAGCTCTCATTGGCTGAAATTCTTATTGAATTCACCTAAATCCAAAGCAACAAAACAGGCAAAGAGATTATAGAATGGATGGTCCAGAATTTAAACATGCTACACAATGAATGTTTGCCAAGAGCTGTTTGTATTCATTTTTTAAAAAAATATCTTTGTTAGCCTGGAGTAGATTAAAATTTTGGGGTTTTAAACAAGGCTGGTACCATCTGTGGAAATGCACAATGGTCACCAATACATTCTGAGCAAGGATTATCTGCAGGAAACAGTTACATGCCATTCATGATGACAAGGGCTAGTTTCTCATGTAAAACCAATTTGTTGATGACAAAACTTTAAAAATCTACTACTACTAAATCTGAAATGGAGAACAACCAATTTTGCAGCAACAGGTTTCTGTAGGATATTTTTACAGTTTAGACAGAGCATATCAGTGAAAGCTATGAATTGGTCACAGCTCCCCTAACCTTCAATGTTGGACTGAAACTCCATCACAAACATCTTTCAACTACATATTTAATTTGCTGCTGGATTTAAGCTTGCCTACGAGATTAGAAAAGCCAACAGTCTTCTTCATTCCTTAATTGCATTAAGTATCACTTTTCTATCAATAAATAGACAAAATATATGTGTTAGCATACTAAAAAAGTTTTGCTCACCAAACAAGGAAGTGCTACCACGATAAATAAAATAGCTACTGCAAAACTACCCTTCCACAGGGATTATTGTAGATAAACAAAATTTATGAATGTAAGAGTCTTGAAAACATCATTACCTTTTACCTGCAGATACCAACAGCTGAAACTTCTGACTTTGGGTCATTGATGGTATAGATGTCATTCTATATCTTTCTCTCCTTTTCTGAAGTATTTCATAGCTTTCATAATAGCAGCTGAGGCTCACCTGTGTGGCATGCAGCCAGCACAAGTAAGGGGAGCTGGCCAAAAAGGAAATGTTCCCAGTTCTTGTATGCACCTGGTAAATGAATACCCAGGAGACAAATATTAGAAATTGAGCTATTTTGGAATTTCCCCATAAATTTTTTTATTTTTTAGATCAAACAACCTTTTTTTGAGACCAAAACATTGTGTGAAGTTACATCCCTCTGTTGACAGGCAAGTTATCTGTAAGAGAAATACATTTTTCTCACATCCATGTGGCACATGAACCTCCTTCCCCTACAGCCCATTTGTGGTTTGACTATGAGGCTATAATGTATTTGGTATTGGCATTCTTGCTGTAGTGCCTGCTAGAGGTGTTCCATTTTGTAAAAATACAGTTCTTCTGGATGGAGGACTTGATCTTTCTTAATCCATATAACTGTTGTTGAATAATTTTCCCCATTTCAGTGAACACCATCTCTCTCTTTCTTTTTTTCTTTTTTTTTTCTTTTTTTTTTTTTTTTTTAATTTATATCACAACCTGTTTCCAATGGTCTTGGCTTCTTTCCAAAAGCAGCAGAAAAATTGGACTTGCTCACAGGGCTCATTCACTGACTTGCAGCCACAGGACATGGGAACCATTTCACAAGCATTCAGAATTTAACTGCATCACATTAAGCTGATGGCTGAGATATCCTGATGACAATGCCTTTCAGCAGTTTGTAGCAGCAACCCGCAGCATGCACGTAGGGTTTCTCTGAAAATCCAGTGAGATACCATCTATTCTTTTTTTAAAGAGTCATTTGTGCCCTCTTTGTGGTGTGTTTTATCCTACCAGCTAGACAGAGTAAGTGCTAGGCCATATGGCAAGGACAAAGAGATATGAAGTCAGTCCTGATGAGAGGCTGTCTGAGTTCAGGGAGAGAGGTCTGAGGAGAAGAGGCTTGGAATGAAGGCCCATCACTTCCAGGCAGATGGCCTGGGACTACCATCCCCCAGGATATGGGGGTGGGTGGAGAAAGTGTACAGCAGGGAGCAGATCACAGATTTTGTGTGGAGCTGATCCTCACCTGCTTTTAAGAGGAATTCAATTCCATTCCTGCAGCAAAGGTACCATCCTCCAGTGGGTAGTGGTGATCCTTTGGTCCTGCAGACAGGACACTGGCAAACTTGGCCACCTGCATCCTGTTCTGGGTAATTTTCATTCTGAATGCATGTCTGAGATTGACTAATTTTACCTCCTTTGTCCGTGAATTTTGCCCGAGCAGATTTTTCTCACATTTTTTCAACTTTTCTCTGACTGATCCATATTGGAGATGTTTCTTTTGACAGAATGAGAAAATGCAGAAAGATATGAAATATGAAGAGATAGCAGAAAATGCCAAACCCGTTCCACTTTGCAGACTGACAATTTCTGTAGATTTGTATCAAATATTAACAGTTGCTTCTAATATTTTACCAAAGTCAGTTAAGAGAGGAAATCAATAATGCTTTTGATATAAAATGTCGTTTTGCTTCTGGGCAGAACAGCTGTCACACATACTTTCAGAGCAGGGCAAATGGATTACATTTATAGGAGGATATGTGTGCAGTACAGCATATTGTCCTTATTCAACAAATGAAGGTTTTCCCATGAGATATGTAACTGATTCTCAGTGACACCATCACTTCTGCTTATACATCTGTTCTGCTTTCAACTGCAGTATAACTCAATCATTCTGGACAGATCCTCCTTTCAGATATATATTTCCTCTAAACCTATCAAGTCACAGGCATGACAACATCTGAACCTGTGCCAAGGCCTATAATTAATTGGAGACCCACCTCCTCCCTCCCTGAACAGAGCCTTGGCCACTGAAGGTCCCTCACCATCTTCCCATGGCAGGGCTGAGCTCCACCCTGCTGTCCCTGGCAGCATCCTGTCAGACAGGGAAGGGCTTGCTTTGTTTTTCCATCTTAATAAGGAATTTTCACTGGAGGTCTTCAGACTTGCACCAGACAGGCCACTGTTTTCAAAGCTGATTTTTTAAGAACACCTAAATCTTATGCTTGTTGAGTTAGCATTTAGAGCTCTGGAAAGATGTGCACTGCAAAAGGATGAGGTGATCTACTCAACTGTTCATTGTGAAATTTTTTTAAGTATGAAACTCATATCTGTCAACTGAAATGAGCCTTAGCTTTGCCACTTTTAGATGGCTACACCATGGATGTCTTCATCTCAATCTGCCCTGGGTGCCCTTTACAGTCAGCAGAATGCAATGAAATGCAAGGATAGCAAGAAGCCTTCTTGCCTCTCACCATTAAAGGGTGTCCCATCAACACGTGAACTGTCTGAGAACTGGCACGATCCTCCAAGTGTTGGCTGTATCACAAGATAAAAGGCATGTCTGCATGCATGCATGCAGGCAGGCAAACATGTTCTCACTCCAGTTGCAGGCAGGATTGGATGGACTTCAGCCTCAGGGATGTGTGTGGCAGAGAGCACTCACACAGCTGCTCACCTGGCTGCAGACATCCCCCACGGACTGGCTCAGAGACAGCAGCTGCCTCAGAACTGCTTGCACAGTGCTGCCCCTGTGACTGTGTGTCTTGGGTTGCAATATGTAACCAAAAGTGTGTATTCTATTTGCCATCTGTTGAAACCAGTTGGGAAGGTGTTTTCTTTATCTCTTGGATAACCCATCCCTCATAACTCCAGGAGGAGGGGGCAGGTGCCTTCTGTTCATGGGCAGCTGTTAAACCAGGTGGGGCAGTGTTCTTTATCTCTTCCAGGACCCATCCTCCCTCCAGGGGATATCTGCTGTTCATGGGCCATCGAGGCTCACTGCAGGGCTGATAAAATTACATCATCCCACTGGGAGATGCTCCACCCAGGGGAGGAGCCAAGCATTCCTACCTGGATAAAAGCTGAGATTCAGAATACCAGG
>VZUI01026180.1:0-48673 GCA_013401135.1 Cettia cetti | reverse complement strand
AATAAAATAAAATAAAATAAAATAAAATAAAATAAAATAAAATAAAATAAAATAAAATAAAATAAAATAATAAAATACTCTCATTTCTGTACCTATTCTTCTGGGTAAGTAAACAATAGAATTATCAATAAAAAGATCAGATGAAAATGTGCTAAAAACTTAGCTGAGAAAAAACATCCTTGACAGAAAGAGCCTTGACATTAATTGTAATAGAAACAAGCCCAAAGTTGGTAAATTCCTATTGTGATTTTTTGCAGGCTTCATCTGCAACTACCTTCAGGACTGATCCAACCCAACACAGTGATGAAATGACAGGTACTTTAAAGTGAAGAACAAACCTTACAATACTGTCATGATTTTCTTTTCTAGGTGTCAAATCTTGGTGCTGAGAGATACGGTAGAAAATTTACATGTATGCATAAACATCTACATGCTACTTTTGTCTGTTAGAACATGAAACAAGATATTGAAGAATGACTTTTCTTGGATTGCAGGGTTTGTAATTAGATTTCATAGAAACAATGTAACAAATTTCAACAATTAAATAATCATCAAGAAGGCAGATGAATAAGGGGTGCATCCAGAATGTGGTAAGATTACTAGGAATCCACCACAACTAAGATTTTTGAAGTTGACGACATTTCAGTAACAAGGCACCTTGTGATATCTGATGACCCAAAGTTGGACTGGACAGCCAACCCAGGAAAGTGCAGGTTAGGAGTTTTCCAAGTTTGTATTTCTTGTCTAGATCCCAGACCTGTTATTTTACTTTAAAATTTGCCTTGGCAGAGACAGACTCTGTCTGTTCTTTTTTTCAGGTTAACTGCATTATACTAAACTCCTAGCAGATAATGAAGAAGTCAGTTGCCACAGGAATGGGAGAAAAATGCTAAAGACCAGTCCTGATACCCCCAACATTGTTGCCTCCTGAGAGATTTTGGGGTGTTCCTTTCCATTTCTTTGAGACAAAATATGGATTCAAAGTCAGTGAAGGTATATGACTCTATGTCAGATGAATATCTGACTTAATTTCTGTCTATGGAAAACCATAGACACTCCTGTCCCCATATCAGTTCCTCTCTTTCCCAGGATGGCAAGGCCCAGCCGGTAAGATGACAAGGAAGGTAGCAACAAAGACAAAAGCTGCCATGAAAGTTTTCAGGAAGACCTTTTGAAATTCAGAACTAGTTACGAAAGGAAGTAGTAAATTTTGGGTAGATAGATTTATGCTTGCTCTTGTGATGCTTTCATGGTGAGGTGAGTGGTATCTTCTGTCCCAGAGTAGACATTTTGCCTTCTATCTTTTAGAAATAAAAAGAAACAAAACCAAAAGACAGCTTATATGGGAAGACTTTCTTAGAGAAAATAATAAGGAAAAATAAAAAGAGAGAAAAGTAACTTTAAAAGCTTTGCTATTTTTTATTTGGGAAAAATAAACATAAAATCCCCAAAACTGACCCATGGTTTTTGAAGGTGCTTGGTTTCTTATTACATTATTCTGCTCACTGCATTAATTAATTTGTCATCTCTGATGAGCATAGAGGTCATGAACTCAGAAAGATGCTGAAAAATAATTGCTTGCAAATATATTGCCTGTATTGAAGAGCACAGATATAACAGCTGGCTCCCTTGCTCTGAGTTTGTGAAGTCTCAGTGAGCTGACTGCAGGACATGAGGTAAATGCGGGTTACAAACTGCAACTCCTTTTAGTGAAATACAGGGGACTACAATCTAGTAGGAAATAGCTGGTAAGGGAGATCAACTGCTGATGAAGAATCATCACTTAAGACCAAACTACCATTGACCTCACTTAGTGACTCAACAGCTACAAATATTAAGTATTAGTCAAACCATTACAGTAAACAATGGTAGGATTTATATCTAAAAATAATGCATAATTTTCTTAGCTTTTCTGAAGTATGTTTTACTATCCATCCAATTTTACACTGGAGGAATGAAGTTTGAAGTAAGACCAGTATCTTCAAACACATATTCAGAAACTCTGTTAGGATCCATCCAGTTGATAACAGCCACTAATAGGCACTGTCCCCATTTTCTACTGACTACAGTTAGATGGAAAGAGTCTGTTAGGAAACAGAAAAGCTGGAAGACTGAGACCCAAAGTTAGCAAGATCCATAGATGCATTGAACTTGCAATTACATGTGTGATGATACTGTAAATCGACACTTCCCAAGCACACTTTGTTCATGTGACTTGGAGAGAACAGGGATGGTAGCAGCTGCTCTGAGCTCTGTGAGCAGCTGCCTGCTTGGGCAGGAGGTGATTCAGCTCCTGGGTGATCTCCTCACAGGGTTTATTTTGAGTTACTCTCTAAGATACCTCCTAGATCCTCTGGATGTGTTATTGTCTATACTTACCAGTGTTTCCAGTTTAATGTATTTTAATTTCCCATGACACTTGAAAGTCAGTTTTTGCTTTTTGCAAACAATTAATGATGATTTATCACCAGGATAAACCAATACATTATAAGTAACTATAACCAGATTTCCAGGTAAAGATGGATGTAAACATGACTTAAAACCTTTTAGGAACTCCATAGTATCATGCCTATGAATGTTTATTTCAAAAATGAAATAAATATGTGCAGATAATTCAATGTCTGGGAACTGTTACTACAACAGTGGCTATTTTATTGCCAGAGGTCAATAGAAGCAATCTCTAAATAGACAGTTAAAAGATTGTCTCCCAAACCTTGGTAAACTTCTCAGCATTCGGTTTTCATTTCTTAAATATATATGGATTTTGAGGAAGGCTGTTTTCTGAAAGATATAAAAATATATTTCCACTGTAAAAGCATTCTTGCCAGTTCAACTTATCTCTAGAGAAAATTTTAGATCTTCATGGTGAATTCTTCATGAATACAACAGAGCATTTTTGCATTAATTTCCCCTTACCCATTTTCCCTGCACTCTTACTGGTTTAACACTATCAAGTCTTAATTTTTTTTAAGTTTCCAGACTA
Organism: Cettia cetti; assembly: GCA_013401135.1. NCBI lineage: Eukaryota > Metazoa > Chordata > Aves > Passeriformes > Sylviidae > Cettia > Cettia cetti. The sequence goes on along the minus strand of VZUI01026180.1, from coordinate 45,690 downwards.
AAAGTGACAAAGGAATCAAACTCAATCATACAAATTTAATTTATTTAATTGTTTTTTACCTTACATAAATATTTGTTACATGCAGTAACTATACAGTATTATTACGGCATTAGTTTTCAAATTCATTCTCTAACAGACGATACCAGGGAAGAGAGTAACACCAGTTTGACACATGGGGAGGATTATAAGAACTATTTGGATTAAGATCAAGTCTGGAAAGGGATGATCTTTTCAGGGGTTTATTTTCATTTTCTTTTGATGCTGGTAGGTTGAAATTGGCAAGTTGAGCACATATTGATTGAAAAATCATTGCCAACCAGTCTTTCTGCTGATCTTAAAATATACACATAACCTTTCTGCCACGTGTCAGCAGCAACAAAGGTCACAGCTAATTAGTGAGAGTTCACTCCTAGAGACTGAGGAATGCTATCAGTTTTCTCATATGATTTAATAAAAACCTCTCCTCACCTGCCAATATGGTGATGGTGTATGGCAATTTTTAGTGGTCAGGTGAACAAAATCTGTACAGACACAAACAGTATAGTTGATAAGAGAAATTTAGACCTCAGGAGAACATCTACTCCAGACCTGTGCACTGAAGCAGCATCATATCTCCATAGAGATTGTAACTAACACTTCTTTGGGGGAATTTTCTTTGGCAGAAGTCACTAATTCACTCTGTGTGGCCAGTAAGAGGCCACACATGCCCCGCTGTCCACAGCAGAACTGACATTAAATCCTTAGAAGATATGAGCTGGAAGGACCTTTTGTGTCTTGTAAGAGACCTGCCTCTTTTAGCTCACAGGGGTTTTAGGTTTCCAGTTAAATTTATTCAGCTCTGCTACCATGCAGTAAATGGTTGCTTGAGGAACTGCCTGACAGGCCAGACTACTGCAGGAAATGGGGTCAGCCATCAGCAAGGCCCTTAGGCAGAAACTCAGAGTCAGAAAATTTTCAAAAAAAGTTTATTTTCTGCATGTGCAATAAAAAAATGCATCATACATCTTGCTTTCCAACCCAGTCCTCAAGTTTCACTTGATGAATCATTTCTTTGCAGCCAGTTTCCAAGAATGTAGTAATTATTTTGCACGATGGATGTAATGGTAGAACATAGAACTGTGTGAAATGGGCTGCTCTGAAACACTAGAGACAAAAATGTCAAAGAAAAGGTACATATTCAGTAGATATATTTAGAAATTTAATTAATACGATTGCCAACAGAAAGAAATAATAAAAATCAATATCACAGCCAATTGTTTTTCAAAGGTTTAAGCTTTCCTTAACAAATTGAAAATTTGCAACATAAAAGTAACATATTTCTAACTTCAAATATTTGTAGGCTTTAAATTAGCACTGTTTCAGCAGGCATGCCTCCCCAGATATTTCCTGAAATAACAGTAAAGAAGAAGAGGGGGAAAATGAAATAATTTTTATTCTTAAAAATGAAAAAAAAAATTCTATGATTCTGGTAAGTTCAAGAACATGTTACAAGGAAAAAGGATACAGTCAGCACAATATACAAGTGTGCTTGTGCAGCACGTGTCCTCCATGACTCCTTGTGGAGCACAGAGAATTTGTAGTTATTAGGGAGGGGGCCCATATCTGCATGAGGCTGCACTTGATCCAGCTGTTATACAAGCCCTGCAACTGCCCACACCTCCTGCTGTGACCTGCACACTGCCTCCAGGAACCAGCTCGCTTTCCTCTGTGCAGCTCTGCCATATCTGGCCCAGTACCTCACTGGGGAATTAAAGTATACAATTTGATGTCTGTGACAGTTCAGATTAGGGTGGATACGTAATTGTGACTGAAAAGCATACACAGCAATGAAGGCAAAAGAAGAGAAAAAGCAAAATAGCTTCTTACTTTCAAGAAAAATCCAACTCTGCCCAGCTTTGACAAGCATCTATTCATTCTTCTATTGCAATACCTATTTTAAGTTGCTGCTCCAAATAAAAAAAACACTATATACTGAAATTTGTCATACACTTGATCCACAAAAAGTTCTCTTTTCCAACTTCATTGCAGTATTTTTCCTCACACATCTCTTTCACCAGAGATATTCCCTTTTCTAAATATCTGAGTTCACTGACTGTATTTAAATATCTCCAATCCTCATTAATTTGCAGATAGGAAATTAGGCCAGATCTGTATTCCTACTAATGTAAAAAAATTGCCTTCAGGAAAATCAAAAGAATTTTAATGACATGTCTTTACGTAAATAAAACAGTCATACAGTTCTTTTTTCCTGTTCTATTTTCATTGTGCTGGTGAAGGAGTGGGAATATACCCTTATAATCAAGTATGATTTATATAATATGCTAATTCATAAGTGGTGGCTCATCATCCGCAATGTGAACTTTTAGAACTCTTCAAGGAGTGCAATGAGGACAGGTTTTTCTCGTGGGTTTCCAGCACACTCCACAAAGAAGAGGGTTTCACAAGTGTTTGCAGAGACGATATGCTGCCTCAGACACACAGGGCTGGCTTTCTTGCCTGTGCAGACAGGAATAGGTCTAATAATCTTATGAAACCCCTTTTTAAGTTCACTTTCATAGTTCCAAGACCTACAGATATTTGGTCCTAATGTTTTCATAATACCTCTTTTTCTGGTACATATGGAGAAGAAAAAACAATTTTTCATTTTTTTGTGGAAGAAATACTTTAATACTTAATACTTTAAACCCAAACTGAATACAGCAAGTAAGGAGAGTTTTGTGTTGAGGACTCAACAATTTAAGCTCAGTACTCAGCAGGCTACAGAATTATTGAGCAGCCTGATGCCACAGCTCGTCATTTGTTAAAAGTGCAGAGGTGTCATTATAAGAGAGTATTAAGTGGCAAACAGCATTTAGGCAAATGCATTCTGCCCCTGGTCATGCAACTGAAAGGAATACATGGAGTGATGCATCCTGCACTTAGCTGTACACCTGGGGGACAGCTGGATGGCTTTCCATGCTCCACCAGTCGTAGACTGGTTATGCACTGACTGTGGTGGGATGTTGGGCACACATAGAAACTTGGACTGATGTAACATAATCCTGAGATTTCGCAAGTCTTTTGCTGAAGTGAGGCAGCCTGGCTCCCTCTGCTTCATTTTCCTTATCTGTGAATGAAGACATCATGGGCTATGGTAAGGCTGTGTTGTAGTCTAACTCAATGAATATTTGAACTTGTCTCCACAGTAAATAATTTGGGTATAACTTACATCCTCCTCTGCAAAACTATTCTTCATTGGAGGAATTCCCTCTCTCTCCTACCCTATAATTTAATGCCTCTGTTGATGAGGTAAAGATGAGTTTCTGAGGAACAGGCATGATGCCTCCCCCATGTCACAAAGTTCTTACATACAGATTTTAAACAAATATTTTTTTCTGTCCAGCTTTTGAATATCATTACTGCTGTAATAAGAATTGTTGTTTCTGTGATGAAATACAGTAATACTTTCCACTTCAACTTCCATTCTTATTTTGTTTTAAAAGAATTTTGAATTCTTTCCTGTTTAACTGCAGCTATTATAATGAGAACATTTTCATCTTCACATTAGCCTTCATCTTCAAATCAACAGTAGAAAGAAAAGTTTTATGGTTGTATGCAAAACCCCCAAAAGAAATTTGTCCACAGAGTTATGATCAAGACAGAGGAACATCATAATACTATGTTGCCAGTGTCAGTATCTTGCTAGAAAATTAATATAACATGGTTGAAGTTATTACAGAATCTGTGTGTGACCTATCAAGACACAGTGATTATAAAGAGCTGCTGACTGGAAAATTTCCATCTTCTTATTACTCCTTCAATTTTATTCCTAGTAGAAAGTTAAATAATTTACACAACTCAAAATTACAGGGTTTTTTAGCTTTCTTTTCAAAAAGTACAGTGTCAAGCAAGTTGATTGCTACTCATCCTTCCATATTAATCAAATTAGAGTGATCTTCAGGATGTGAAGATTTCATTTTCTTTGACTGGTGGATTCTAACTATCAAGAGATTCATCACCGGAAATTATGTACATGCAAGCAAAACAAAACTGGATGAAAGCTATTAATGATTGAAGATACCTGTTCCCAAACAAAGGTTTGAAAATTCATCAGCTTTATTCCCTGTCCCTTGTAATGCTGTCCACAGCTTTTATAGCCAGTGTCTGACATATTGCCTTACTGTATCATGCTTGTCTAGCATATTCTTGTTCTGGACAAAGCACAAGTGTTTGGCTCTGCTGGAGCAAAATAAGCAGATAACCAAAAAAATGCTTCACCAGACTCTAAAAATTTTTACTGTCCACACAAATCCTTTTGCTAAAACCAGACCGTTGCATCACAGTTCAACATCGTGATGTTAAAATGATGGGATAATCTCTACATTTTACAAATATTACTAATCGTGTCTAAATGTTGTTGGAAGCCTAGAATTCAAATTTTGGGACCATGGATTTTTTTCCCTTTTCTTGCTTCTGTTTACTATCTGATGCAAAGCTATATTTTAGAAGTTAAAAATATTTCCCAAAGCAGCCAATACTTGCAGTTACTTTAAGAGGAGCAGAAAAATCCCTAAAATTCTCCTGTGTCAGTGAGTGCTATACTCTCATTCCCAAGTGGGATGAGAAAAATCCTGCTACATATGCATATACTTTTAATATTCTGTCAGCTTAACTTTTGTCCCTCATGCTCAACTTTAGATTCCAAGCTGATACTACAAAGACACTAGTTTGTCAAAATTTAGTTCAGATGTTTCCTTACAGTTTTTGACAGATGATAAACGGACAGATCCTCTTTCTTCATGCGGCTCATGCACATATAGACAGACAAGTGTGTGAGATTAAACTTTTAAAGCAATTTCCCACTTAAACTAACATAAAATTTGAAAAATTTCTGCCCCTAATAATGTGGCACAGTCATAAGCAAATGGGAAGAAAAACAGTTGCTCTGCATCAGCAGAAACAAGCATCTCAACTTTAACCTGCAACGCTCCTTTTGCATCTCACTTCAGAGATGTCAGATACAGTAAAGCAACAGGCAATTATATCTTAATTTAGGAACTGCAAACGTGTAAAGATTATAAAGTTCTGCTTACCATATTATGAAAAGCATCCTTTCCCCTCTAGATCTGTACTGCGTTCAATGCTCTTGGGGAGTGTCAGGCAATTTGTAATTCCCAAATGTGTTAGGCATGAAGTAGGTGCTGCAGTGCTCAAAATCAGCAAGACGGCAATGCTTCTAGGCAGAAAGAACAGCAGAATTTTCAGCATTTACGCATATTGATAAATTAAAACTTAGGCACTACAGCATACCCAAGTGTGTTAAGCAGAAGATGGAATTTCGATTAATTCTGTTAGCACGGAGTATTGTTCTTAACAGCCCTATGTATCTTAATATTTGCTTAAACCACTACCATTTATCTGTTTAAAACTGACATGTTATGTAATATGATCATGTTTCAGGAAGAGTTTGGTAACACTAAATTGATTTTGGTGCTTAAGGCAAAAATCTGACAACTACAGAAGTGTAGAAAATTCCGCCATACCATCCACTGCTTTAAACAGAATTAAGATACTGAAGTCCATTATCCACAAGGAGGCCACATACTGATCCTCCATACAGATTTTCAGAGCATGTGTCTGACCTGATGCGGGGCCAGTGATCAGAGAGCTTCAAAGAGATGCAAAACAGTGTGTGTAAAAGGCATCATAGACAAAGCAGACTCGATGGGATGGTGTTAACACGTTCTAAATACAAGGCTGCCTGTGCTTCAGATATATTTGTGTATGTTGAGAAGCATTATAAGACAGACCTTGTCAACAGCTGAAGAACTGGTCCACTGCAACTGATGATGCTCTTTTATTTCCAGTTTAGACTGGTCAGATTAGAAGCCTATTCTTTCCTCAGAAAGGAGATTCCAAATAAAACCAAAACCCATTAGGCTACTAAAGTAATTTTGTGAAATGCGGGAAGACTGATGATGTTACAAGCAACATGATCTATCTTAGAGGCTGGGAAGAGTTTTCTACCCTGATTACACCCTACATTCATAGAATCAAAAAGTTTGGAAAATACATTTAAGATTATCAAGTACAATTGTTAACCTAGAGCCACACCATATTCACTGTCAAACCATCTTCACTTGCATACAAGACCTTCAAGACTAAAACCAGAGGAAAAAGGTTCAGAAAAAAAAAAAAATTCTTTCCTGTCTCTAAATGCATCATTCAAGACAAAAATATTAAAAACCAGAGGGCTTCTTCAATGATGCACATCAAAGTCAAGCTCAGTATATGGAAAAAAAGTAGAATTTGTCTGAGACAACTCAAGGTGCCATTATGAACAACTACCTTTATGTCATCTCACTGGAAAATATCATATGAGAGAAGGGGTTTTTTAACTGAACTGTAAAATGATATGTGCGCTCATTGTTACTCCTCATTGTGGAAAATTCTGTGTATTTTCACCCAATAACTTTTGCAATCCAGCTGAAGACCTCTGAAATGCAAGTGCTAGCCAGATGCCTCCTTTACCAATAAATATTAAATTAAGGAGTATATTTCTTAGAGACAAATTTAGTAGATATTTGAGGACAGCGTGTAGAACATATAATTTGCATGAGGTGCAAAACCAAGTGTTTTATGTTAAATCTTGATGTGAATGAAAAGAAATAGCCACAGGATGGCAGCAGAATACACAACAAAAGGAAGAGACTGGGGCCCCTTTTCATGACCAAGTAAGAGATTTTGAGGATGAGGCAGGGTATTACCCTCAACTGGTTCATAAGGAGTGTACTTTGGTTACCTAGTTTGAAAGAGGAGCTGCACTGAGAGGAAAGCTGTGGCCATGAAGTTAAGAAAATACATTGTTTGATGTAGTAGTACCAAAGATTCACTTGTAGTTAATCAAGGACCAATAGATATGAAAACTGGAGTGTTTTCAAGCAAGGAGTATCTTGAAACACTGAAAACTTTGTTACACCTGTGGTTGTAAAGGAGTACACTAATTAACCAAATGTTGTGAAAATTTGTGTAGTCCAGTTGTAAAAAACATCAAGAACTTCGCCTCAATGTTACCAATTCCTTATTGGTATATCAAACAACAAATTCACATTATCTGCTTTTGCATAAAGAGGGTTACATGGGTTACTATTGAATACACAGACTGCTGAAAAAATGACACTGAAAAAGATGGATTTATCAATTAAGGGACAGAGGACACCCTCAGATTTATGGTCTCCTCTGGCTGGACCTGTGGGAGGAAATATTTGAAGTACTGTGATAAATGGATACACTTGATTCCATATTGATTGTATCTTTTATTTTTCTTATTTTTTCTTTCTATGTTCAGCCTATGCTCTCTTTATGCCTTAACTTTATTCCATGTCCAGCTTCTTCTATCTTGTTTCTTCTGGGCCCTTGGCCAATATGTTTAATTGCGTCAGTCTTTCACTTCTTCAGGTTTGTCCTCCTAAGTTCCTATAAGGAACTTAGGTTGCATCATTCTTGTCCTTATAACAAGAAGTATCAATTTATCAACAGACCTTTGTGCATTACTGCTGGTTTGTGATAGCTTCAGTGACATGTGAGGTATCTGAAGTGCTTTTGCTCATCTTGTCTGTATTCTCACCCTCTGCTCTCTGCAACCCCCTCAACTGATCTTTCTGGTGAACCACAAGATTTTCTGCAGTAACTTCAGCCATTGGAGGAGGCTCCCACACAAACAGGCACAGGGGCTCTTTTCCTCCCTCTTCATATTGTCAAGATCTGAGCAACTCTCTCATTTAATAATCCAATCTGGTATCACCTGCCACATGAAATTGCAGCACCACTTCATGTTATTCACCAGCCTTGTTTGCAGTTGCCCTCAGCTTCTGTACAAGTGCTACATTTCCAATTATCATGGATTTGCCAGACAACCTTGGGAAAGACAACTCCAAACAGTCAGAAAGAGAGAATTTTTTACTCACTGTGAAAGCAATATGTCAAAGTCTTTCTAATGGGATTCTTTGAGGCTAAAATCTTACATGGGTTAATATACAACTATCGAAATTAATGAAATAAATCTATCAAGACTAGAAATGCAAAAGCATCACATGAAATGCAAGTCTCTGGAGAAAAGGAGACAGTCTGGAGAATGATCACTGCATGTGACGCTGATCTTAAAATTTACAAAGGTCTTTATATCCTCTGTCAGAGAAAGGTGCACCTTTCTCTTCATGGGCATATTTATTTATGGGGTCCAATTCTGCATGGGCATACTTACTTATTTTCTTACAGTCCTATGAAATATTTGGTTTTTTCTTCCTTGGATGCCCAACTTTTGAAAGTTCTGTGGTTGGTTGGGTTGGGGTTTTTTTTGTGCAAGTTGTGATGTTTGAAAAAAAACTATAAAAGTACTCTGAGACCTAGAGGCCACAAAAATGTGAATTTGGTGGGGTTTGTCTCCCAGTTTTTTGTTAAGGCTTGTAGTTGACTCTGATGTTTTGTTATGATAATCAGTGGTGTTGGACAACAGCTTAGTAAGCAAGCAGGAAGAAATAAAAGGGGTCTATTTACCTAAAAATATCACCTATTTCACCAGCTTTACATCTCTTCTTTCATATCAAATTATATTTGAAGGATGATCTCTGGAGAAGGGATTTCAAAGAAAGCTGTTTGTTTTAGGGAGCAGGGACCTGTAGTTAAAGAATCAGAAATGATAATCTAAAAAAGTAATTTCTGACAGAATATTTTCTGTACTGAATGTATATCACAGCATGTTTAAGGTGCTGTTCCCAAGAGTGCTGTGTTGAGCCAGTTCAGATCCACCCAGCTTCACAGTGGGACCTGGGAGAGAACTGGAAGGGTAAAAGTGAGGAAACTCTTGAGCTGAGATAAAGGAAGTTTAGTAGGTAAAGCAAAAGCCCCTCACAAAAGCAAAGGAAAACAAGGAGTTTATTCCGTTTCCCATTGGCAGGCTGGTGTTCTGCCACATCCAGGAAAGCAGGGCCCTATAGGTAATGGCGACTTGGGAATACAGGTGGCGTAGATTTGAAATTCCACTTTCCCTTCCATTTCCTTCCTGCAACTTCTGTCCTGATCACAGTGTCATGGAATATGGGATATTCCTTGGGTCAGCTGGGGTCAGCTGTCCCAGGCTGTGTTCCCTCCCAAACCTTGTGCACCACAGCCTGCTCGCTGATGGAACACAGTGAGAAGCAGAAAAGACCTTGGCACTGTGCAAGCACTGCTCAACAACAGCTAAAACAGCCCTATTGAGTTTGGCCACAAATCCAAAACATGGCACCTTATGAGCTATTATGAAGAAATTTAAGCCCAATTTAACAGCCAAACTCAATACAGATGGACACTACTTCTCTTCTGAAGAATGGTGGGGGTTTTTTCTCATTTTTGTTATTTGGAGACAATTTTCAGCAGAATTATTTTCTTTTCCTGGGCTGGAGCCATAGTAGAGATGGCTTTCTCTCTTTCCATTCCTCCTTTCCCCCCAGTAAGTACATGGGCATTTTAGAAATATAATTGATGATCTTCAGCAGTTTCATTGGCGTCAAAGCATCATGAATTCAAATGCTTATTGGGCCTGCTAAATTGCATTGCAAGACTCCCAAAATATTTTACAAAGTCTGTATGTTTTAGAGATGATTTATTGATGTAGCATATCTAATCCAATGTCTAAGAACCCACCTAAGGTAAAAAAAAAGCGAACAGGTTGAGATCTATTTTGCTATATATATAGAATGCTATATATATGACAGACATTTTGCTTCTTGTTAGAGCAGTCAATTAATTTCTCCATGAAGGACAAGTTGGCAACATCAATATATGCAAGCAAGGCACACATAGATTTCCATTAGAAAAATAAGTTAGTTATTGAGTTCAACTACAGGCTTATGAATACAGCGGATATTGTCTCAATACCTAAATATTTTCCTTTAATGAGGGACATTTTAGTTAAGAGGAAAATTTTGAGTATATCCAATACAGAAGGGTTCAGTTTGTTAATGCTTATAGTTTTCAAATGGTCTGTTCATATGTCTAAGTAGATAATTAATAAAAGATGAATAGCACAATATTAAAAGACATCTGTTTTAGTTGCAGAAATATAATGAAAGCAATTTAGTAAGTTTCAGAACAAGCCCCACAAATATTTTTTCAGTTCAAAAGACCCAACTGAATCTTCAATAAGAATCTTAACTCACTGCAGTGGTTTGCACATATGGTACTTTCTACCCACAAACTTCTTCAAATGCTCCTTTAGGGACACTGATTGTACTACAGGTGAATTTTTAAATGCCATCATAAAAAATAGGATAAAAAACTCATCAGTCAGCCAGAACAGTGAACAAAAGGGTCTTTAGTTCATAAAATGATCTAATCTCTAAGTGCTCTATTTGGCAAGGGCATGTAGGACTCTATCTTTGGAAGTGAAAACCAAGTCAAGAAAAAGTGAGTAGTAACAGGGGTTGCCAATGATCTTGCTGCTACAAATTAGTAATGGGCAACTTTGACAAGGGGCCCATTCTGGTTTCTTTGAAACTTAGTGGAATAAAAATACTTTGTTTACTCTTAAAATGGTCTGGGTCAAGCCTAGTGTTTAACCAGAGATCCATTGATTTGGGATTTTTTTTTTATTAAGAGCCTCTGATTTTTATCTTTCTAGCAGGAGAAAATCTTTCAGCAGCACGTCTGTACAAAATAATCTATCAGTTATTTTGTAACTTTTGTCTCCAAATCAGTTCAGTAAGCTGAAAAGGAGAGGGAGAAGTTCAAACAAATTGAATTTAAGTAGTACTTGAGGACTATATTAATTAGCTTAAAATATTTGTGTAAAACTATAAGATACAGTATGCTATAAAGAGTTTCTCTAGGGAATTACTGTTCCTGCTGAACTGTAACAAAAAACACCCCCAGAGAATTGCACCATGAAATTAACAGGTAGCATATTCAAAACCAATAAAAGTGAACACATTCTCAAGATACCAGTAATTGGTCTGCATGACTTATTGCCCAAGGAAGCACTGAAGGAAAAAAAATAATAGTGAGAGGTAAAAAGAAAATTCACATTTACACAGAGAGCAAAAATTCCAGAGTTATAAATGTTATTGCTAAAAATATATTCTGGAAGAAATATTAAAACATGCTTTGGGGCTCAAACCAATATCTCACTAATAATAAATAACAAGATGAAACTTAATATATGGGAGCTGATTATTCTTCTGAAATATGTAGAATACCCCTCTGTTAAAAAATGTTTTACTTAGCATGACAGTTGTCAAATAACCAAATATAGGAACTATTTGGAAAACCAGTTCGTGGTTTCATAGTGACAGTTTTCCCATAGGTGAAATTTTGATACAGATTTCTCCTAGCTGCAAAGAAAGGAAAGAAGACGGGGGAAAAAAATTGTGGGAACTAGTCCAAGGTCAATCCAACTCTAGTTTTACTTACTTGTACAACCAGGGGTGTAGGCCTTAGGACTGGGTGGATGCCCTTTAGAGAAACAGTCAGAGCTGCTGATTCACACTGTTGTTATGAGTCACAATAACACTGTCAAGGATTACTAATTAGTTAACTATATGATTTTATACAAAAGCAATAAAAACATGGTAAAATAAATTAATGAAAATAGCAGAAGCATGCAAATAGCAATTTAATGCAAACGTTTTACCCTATACAATCAAATAGCATAAACTGATTTTTAAAAAATTCGGCTGAGGCTATTAACAGTGAATGCAATATGCTCGTTGAATCCTGATTTGGAGCTATTTAAGCTGACAAATTGCCTTCTGGATGTAAGATGTCACTTTGTGAAAATGCTTTTTGACTAAAAATGCCCAATTTAACAGCCAAACTCAATACAGATGGACATTACTTCTCTTCTGAAGAATGGTGGGGATTTTTTTCTCATTTTTGTTATTTGGAGACAATTTTCAGCAGAATGATTTTCTATTCCTGGGCTGGAGCCCAGGATGTTTTATTTTGGATGTTTTGGATATTTTAAAGTACCTTTTTTTGTTGTTTGGGTGTGTTTTCTTTTTTCATTTAAAAATTAACCTAAAAATGTTACTGTTTTCCCTTTTTTTTATTATTATCTCCTAGAACTAGATACAGCAGGGAGCCTAGTGTAAGTTTTAATAAGATGTAACACAATGGATGAATTTTTGTTAGCTGAAGGTGAATTTAGAAACTCTTTAAAGCACATAGGGTTACTAAAGAGAAAGGAAAAGTATCTGCAGTATTAAATATTGCAACAAAACATTCCTGCATAATCAGAGAAAGTTGAAATCATACTCAACCCACCTATTTTCAGTCTCTGGGACTTCTAAAATGGCACCAAAATCCCCAGCTCCCTAAGCTTATAACTTACTTTCTTGTAAGCTTTTAATGCAGTATTCTGTAAAACTGTGGCTAGAACGTGATATTCAAACAAGGTTTATTATATGAATACAAATATATATTATGGAAAGAAAGCTGGAACAATCTTAGATTCAGATTTACATTGTACTGACTATTTAGGAGCAAATAACACTAATTTAATCTTATTTCATGTTAACTCTTTATCAGTTTCATGGAAGTACTATTAAAATCAGATTTGGATTTTAGTAGTATGTAGAATATCTAAATGATCATCAAAAAAGATCAATATTAATTGTTCAGCTAGTGCTTGAAAAGTGATTGGAGATGAGCTTGGAATAGTAATTGTGGCAATTCTGAACTAAATGAGAAAATAGCAAAGGTAATTAATTTAATTTCTTTTCCAATCTAACTATGAAAGAAACAATTGCTAAACAATTTCTTAATTAGACTTTTATTTTGGCTTCCAGGCCAAAATACTTGAAGCTGAAGGTAAGCTGAAAAGACAGCCGACTTGACGGCCTTCGTGACCTTGGGTCAAAATATTTGGCTTTAGTTTAGCTATTTATTTGAAACAAAAATGTTGACCTTTACCCACATCAGAAGAATCATGAAAAAAAGTAACACAATAAAAATACTTAAAGCCTTTCTTTCTTTCAAAATGCAAAGTCCTTTATCATCATCCAGGCAATCAAATTCTCAAAATTGTTTTTTTCACTCAATTTCTGCAGTTTTGAGTACTTTGAGACTCTCCATATTTTATATGGTTGCAGGGACACCAAAATATAATTGACAAAAGAGGTTTTTTCTTGTTCAAAACTTCATGTTAGTTCTTTGGGGGATCCCAGTAGGTCGCTCTCATGGCTCTTCCACCCTGTAGACTTCATTAGAACATGTCACAAAACTGCATGTTATGCGCACATCACAAGGATCCGCTAGCAGATAGACAAAATCAACCATCTGGAGACAGGAAGGGATGGGAAGGCAAGGGAAGAAAAAGGAAATCAACTGAAACTGGTTCATTTGAGATACAAGCATAAACATTTTTAAATGGTTGCAGAATATATGTAGTCAAGTTGTTTGAACCACTTAATACGCTTGCAGTATTATAATGTGGTTGTTTGAATTAGAAATGTGCAAACCCGGAACCCTGTCACAAGTACACCATTTGTAGCATGACTGTTTTATGACTATCAGTGTTATCACTGGATTTCCAGAAGCTCAGACAGAAGGTTTCCTGCACAAAACTGTGCTCTGACATTTTCATGTGAGAACTCATGCAAGTAAAGTGTTCCTTCTTCAGATTTTTTTCTTCCTTGATATTATTTTCAGTCAAGAAAAGAGGAAGTAGAAATCATATCATATCCCAAGGTTAATCAACCAGGGAAGAAGAAATTATAAATAAAATAAAACTAATATTTGTTGAGATAGTGAACAATATATGAAAATACAGTCATAACATTTTTGTGCATTTTAGACAACAAAGAGAAGTCAGTGAATGTCATAACTGTTTCTTGGAGAGAATTTTCAAGACAATAATCTCAGCAAATTACTGACAATAACTGAAAACTGATGACCTGAAAAACTTGGAGAAGGCAACCTTGATATTTCTGTGCTTCATGTTAAGTGTATAATACAACCATTTTCTGTAAGGCAGGTGACAGGTGTGAAGGAAAAACACAACTATGTTACAAGAAAAAGAAGTTTTCAGTAGAGCTAACACAAGACAAGTGTTCACTTAGCCAAAGCTCTGATCCAGGTCCTGGTGAAATGTTGGTCAGACCAAATAAATAATTAAGCTGTTTTGCAATCTTGTGGCAGTTTCTGTCATAAAGAGATTGCCCTCTGTACTGACAGGGTTGTGTTGGTGGAAGTGGCATGGAAAGCTGTTCACTGTGACTTTATTCAGGCCTTGCCCACCGTCTTCCAATACCCAGACTGGTGAAATATGGGCTGAAGACATGGACTACGAAGTGAGTGGAAAGTTAGCTGGTCTCCAGGGCAGCACAAAACCAGCTGAGAGCTGGTTACTGAGAGTATCCCTCAGGGAACAAACACCCAGCAATGGTTTTAATTCATGTCCTTGCTGATGAGACAAACCCATCACCAAATTTCAACATTCCAGCCCTGCTGAAAGCTGTTGCGTCTCTGACCCTGCCTCTGGCCTGGGAGGCTGGATGTGCCTTGGCCTCACACCCCAGGTGAGAGGTTCCATGGAGGTACCCCTTGGACAAGTGCCATCTGCCCTTGTCTCCTGACCTTTCTCTGGCACCTTTCCCAGGGCTGGAGACTCTGGCTGGCACAGACTCCATTTCACCTCCCTCCTGGGCACCCTTGGGGTTGTAAAAGGGCCTCTTTTCCCAGCTTTTCTCCTTGTGTTTGGTGTCTTCAGGATAGTGCCCATGGGTGAGAAGACTGCTTGCCCAGCCTCTGGCTCACCCGCCCACAGAGAGCAGCTAGGACAAGAATGCTGACACATACAAAGGGAACCCCTAGAAAGTACATTCAAGAAGGCAGCAACAACAATTTAACACAAAGACCCAAATTCCTTAAGACTGAGCCTAAATAATAAACTGTATGGGGCTTTTATAATCCCTTTTTTCTTTTTGGACTTCAGGAATGATGGCTCCTTAATGATGCATTGTCTCTTTGCACAGCCCTGGAAGAGGAGCAGGGTAGATTTTGGATTTCCCACTCTTTTACTTTCTACTGCTGGATTCGAATTGATTGCTCACAGTACAAAGAGCTTTCTTTTACAGGTAACATGAATAACACTGTGTCATGAAATTGCAGCTGTTGGTTGCAAGCAGGAAAATGGGAAACACCTTAAATCAACTTGGAAATTAAGCTTGTGAAAGGCAATTGCTTTTTATCTCTATAAGCCATGAACTTTGCAGCATGTGTGACAATATCCTAAACTAATACAATTATGTTGTTCTATTTACAGGAGGACAAAGGATAGACTAACATTATCTCTGGATTTAATGATGTTTGAGAGAGACAATTAAAATAGATATTAGTTAAAAAAATGATGATTTTTCTTAACTTAGTCTATCAAGAGATATAAAGAATAAAAAAATGATTAGAAAATCCTGTGTTGAATTTAGGGAAGAGTTTGAATTAA
This sequence comes from Cettia cetti, assembly GCA_013401135.1. Taxonomy (NCBI): domain Eukaryota; kingdom Metazoa; phylum Chordata; class Aves; order Passeriformes; family Sylviidae; genus Cettia; species Cettia cetti. Next base: position 30,233 of record VZUI01026180.1, on the reverse strand, counting down.
CAAAGAAGAATCATGGTTTTGCATAGATATTGATAAATACAGTAAATAAAACCACTAAATATTCATTTAGTGTATTTTCTTTTTAAAGATGAACAAGTTTAATAAATAAATAGGGATCAAAACCTCCAAATACCAGGTAATATTTCATTTTAAAAACAATGAAGTCTTTACTGTGTGCTGTTTGTTACTGAAGAAAACCCAAAACTAATGGATATTGTTTCAATTGTAAATCAAAAGCAAAATTTCACAACTATGCAGTTCAAAAGAGGAATTTCAGTGACTAAATACAGTCACCTGTAAAAGCTCTTAAGTTACCATTTTGAGTGTTTGATTAACTCCCCATAGTCCTCAATCAAGTTTATGACAGTAATGCAAAATTAAGTAAACCCCTCTCTCTCCCAAATAAATCTGTAGAAACTAGAGAAATTAAAAGGAACATTACAAATAGTAAGAGGAAAAGAATAACTTGACATTTTGATTTGATATGTCACTTGTGTCTTCAAATGACCAGAGAGTTTTTTAAATTGGTGGGTTAGAATGATCATTTCATTGGTCAGAACTCAATGAGTGTTTTATTTTCTGAAAGGTGAATATGCCAACAGAAGCGAAGGAAAGCAACATGAGTGCAGATTAATTTAGGAGTGATTTGCTCAGATATCCCTGGGAGCTAAATTTCTTATTTTTTCTGACAGAACACAGAAAATATTCACTTCCAGAATGATACAAGAGCAAAAGAAAATGCACTTGATTTTTCAGCTTAGGAAATATCTATAAAAAGTGACACAAATTCCCGTAACTGAAGATAAAAATCACTTGTATTGGATTTTGCAAAGCACCTTCCTGGAGTTCTTTCAAATCTTTTACACTGCAATGAACAAAAGTAGGTATTCATATTTTTTTAAGCTGCAGGACCAATAAAGTAGTTAACCTAGGGATGTAGGTGCCTCCTCTGGTCCTTATTTTCTTCCTTCAATATACTGATGTGTTGTATATCTTCCACTGGAGTAAGTGTATTAGCCTTAAATCTCTACAGAGATCCAGAGTTCCTGGAATTTCTCTACCTGTTCAAGCTCTAGCTTTGTTTTTTCACAAGCACATTCAATTTTCTATGTCCTAAAATTTTTCAGCTGCAGCCTTCACTGAAACTTTTCCCCTTCTAACCATGGCTCACTCAAACCACCCGCAGCCTCCTGAATTTTCTGTCCATACATGATCTGCCAGAAGGGCATCAGCAAAATTTGCTGTGGTGGAGGTTGACTGGTTGTCTTGTATGAGTTACTGTCTGGCTTTAGGATGTTTCTTTGCAGCTATGAAGTCGGACAGAAGGATAAAATGGAGTTACAGCCATCTACTTTCACAAAATTCAAAGGAATTAAATAGCTTTGAGTTATCTAGGCATTGTTAAATGTAGCTGAATATGCCCAAAAACGTATCTAGAAGTGACGAGAGAAAGAGGGGGGCTGAGTACCAGTGAAATATGTTTTCACATATACCTGATTTCCTTAAGAAGGCAGGCTAAAAACACTGGGAAAATGAGTATCTGGCCATCTGATGTTAGTATGTTTAACCACTGACTGATTTCAGAGCTGTGGAAAGAGTGTTGGAGTGCTACTGCTCCCAGAGGTACAGATTTGCTGCATTTAGCTGGGCAATTACAACAACTACCAGGAAGAATAAAACCTGCATGCTCAGACATGAAACAGAGATTTACTGGAAATTGATTAATGTCATATCCTTGTAGTATTAAAGATAGATGACAAGCTTCTGGCTGCACTGCTTAAAATCTTTCCAAAGAAAATGCTTGCTGTCTACAGAGCCCCTGTGCTGTGTGCAGAATAAAACAAAGGAAAAGCCACTTCACATCTGATCCACAAGCTAATAGGAGAGAGGTCCGCAAAATCATACATATCATCTGTTTATGGCTATTAGAAAATGCATGTTGTTTTTTCTCTGTCTTGGGGTACAGCAGCATTGTGAGGCAGAGCTTCCTTTGCTCTTCTCAGTTGGAGGTGGGAGCAGCATTCCCTCAGAGACCTCTGCCCAGCATCTCAGTGAGCACCAACGTGCTGTCTGACGTAATTCACAGCGGAAAGAGACAAATGTACAAGGGCTACTAAGTGAATGAGGTAGGAAAAAAAATAGGACAAAGACAAAAGAGAAAATGACAAGTTGAGAGAAAACTGAGTTTATTATTTCCTGTAACAACGTTAAATCCAATGCAGTGTTGATATATCTCAGACCTCTTCATTCCGTAATCCATTGTGAGCAAAGAAAGCCCTGACATGGAAATGTGGCTATTCAATGTTATAAGATGGGTTTTTTCAGTGAAATAGCTAGTCCATGTCTAAATGACTACATTTTTATATTGCAAAATGCATCCATGTTAAAACTGAACTTATATAGAGACATTTCTTAAAAAGTAACTCATATACTTTTCTTTAAAAGTATGTCAAGAAGCAGTGAATAGCTCAGGGATGGAGGGCAGCAGCTCCTCAGACCCAACTTGCAAAGATGGGCAAGTTTGTCAGTGCATACCAGAATACACCACACATTGCTACGTAGAATTAATGTACTGAGAAATCAGAACTTCAAATAAGTTCAAATAAGCACTTAGTATGCTGAATTATCGCTTATGATAGCAGCTTATTTTATGTAATATCAGTGTAAAATTATTGCCAGTCAGTTGCCAACAGCCACAAGTCTCAAAGAAGGGGACCCATTTTAGGAAAAAATTATAGCATGTTTTCTATAAACTAAGCTATGTTAGGGCAAATAAAATATATAATAAAACATTAGCTTTCATTATGTCACTTAGAAAAAATACAAATATATCTTGATATTTCTTTTTTTCCAATGTGAGCAATGTGAACACTCTAAATACACTATAGTCATGCAGTCTAACAGTGCTATACATTTAGGATCATTCTGAAAGCTCTGATAATAAAAAAATTAGGGTCTTTCTTAATCTAATATTTTAGCAATTAGATTAACAAAGATAAGAGGTTTTATGTACAGCTTTTGACTTTTGAGGCAGGCTGTGAAGGTTTTGTCATATTTTATGAAGGACTGTGTCACGGAAGAAACCTTTCATGTCTATTAGAAGAAGCAGGGCAGTTTTACTCCATCAATTTAACACCATCCATTAAGACTCCTAACTTTGGAGTAAATAGTTGTTCTTTTATCAAAGAGCAATATTTTAGGACCCTTGAAAAAGCATATTTTGATGTTGAGGATGATTTTCCAAAGTCTGGAGTGTGTGTTTAAGCGTTGGACACTTAAAATTCTGTCATCTTATTACTTATCCAAATTCCAACAAAAGTGAGATTTTTGTACACCCTAATCAGCATGATACTTGCTCCCACAGAGAAACAAATGTAATTTTAACTTAGCCTTTGGTTTGCAAGTTCATATTCTTATTTAAATAAGGTTCTTTCCACAGAAAAGCTTGCTTCATGTATATGCCTCTGTTTCATGATAGGAAATACACTGTGTATTCAGCTAACAAAATGAAGTATTATGCAAATTAACATCAAGGAAGTCCTCAAGTGAATTAGAGGGTGGAATGCATAATGAGGATCTGAGATCAAGGGCCTGAGCTGTAATGGTTCTTTTCTGAGGGCGTATTTATGCTGCATTTGTGCAAAACAGTAGAGAATGTTATGCTAGAATAAATGGCTGTGGTGCAGGAGAGGATTCTCACTGAGGAATCAGAGTACATTTTACTTACAATACACAGACCTAAGGTTGCATGAAATAATATTCCACTGAGAGGTGGAAGAATAAGGCTGGATATGCATGAGTGTCCTTGTTTAGAGCAAATTTGGGAGGAAACCTCCAAACGGGGTCCCTCTAGAAAGCAAATTCAAGCAGTCCCTCCCCACACCGGTTCAGGAGACATAAACCTCCTTCAAGGGAAGTGGAAAAAACTGTTTATTTGACAAGCAAAGTTCCCACAAATATGGAAAAATGAATAATATTAAACAATGGAGCCTCTCTATTGGGGTTACAAGCATCATAAAGTCACTCTAGAACAATGAGAAGGGTTGCACATAGAAATTGGGCAATTAGACTTGTCAGGATGGATGTCATTAGATAATAGTCAGATACAAAGGAAGGTTTTTAATATGTTTTTCATTGCAAAGAACACCTACAAAAGGACTCTACAGACACTTCTTCATACACAAATACAAATACTTCCAAAAAGGAAAGTACATAGCAAAACAGACTATTGCTGATTTTATATCCTTTCAGCCTGTCAGGATGTAACCTGGGCAGATTAAGAGCTTGATTAAGTCCCATTCTGAGATTCTTCCATAAGCATAAAAATTTCCATGGTCTCGACAGTTTTCCTCAGATAACAATGTAGTTTACTACCCTTTTGAGGCAGTGACAGTAATGATTTTTTCACCTCTAAGGGTATTTCACATGCTCTTTTACTAGTGTTGAGGTTTTTTTAGTTTTTATGACCTCAAATTTGTGACCTCAAATTTGATCACCAAGTTAACTGCCCAGTGTTCATACCAATCCACTTTTTGGCATTGAACTCCTAATGTAAAATACTTTCCCTTTTCCTTCTGGAAAACAATTCTGATTTTTATTTGGGCTTGTGGGCATAGAAAGCCAGAATAGAGCAGCTTGATGCTATCAAAAGGAAAATTTATCTTTGAGTTGAAAAGATATCTGTCAAGATGTATTCCACTGGCAGTTTGCATACATATTTTCAATTTTTTTTTATAATTTACAAAGATCATTTGTCAAAACTCTTGCAGCAGTCCTTACTGAGGTCAGAAAAATCCATGCTTCCACTACTTTATCATGCTCTAAAACTTTAAAAACTATTTCCAAGAAACCATGAAAGACTGAGAGTTAGCAGGTGAAAATTCACTCTAGGGAGGAAAACAAGTCCATCAAGAAAAGTCTGAGCAGAAGGGCAATAGCAGTACTTAGCCCTGGGCTGAGAGGTCACAACAAGCATGTGAACTTCAACGGGAGAGTGCAGAAACGACATCCAAGGTGACAGGGACCAGGTCCCAGGAGGTGTTAGGACATGAGGAAGAAGGGAGGACAAAAGGAAGGAACCAGTCTCACAGTGGCAGGTCAAAACCTGCTTTGGCTGTGACAGGGCACAAGGTGCTTGCCTTTCTTCTTATTGCTGGTCACAACGTACCTCTGAGATGTATATGTATCCTCATCTATGTCTATTGATTTATGGACAGCCTTTGCTCTCTACTTCATAACAAAAGTGTCACAGACCACTTATGAAATAGTGACTCTCATTGTTTACAGACCTTGAGCACAGAGCTCCTTTCATGCATAAACCTATTTGTTCCTATCCCCTTCCTCAATAAGAAACAGGCACTGAATCATTCACATCCAAATGTCACTGAACTTCTCCTGGTTTAGGCTGCTGGCTGTTCTGCTCTCAGAGCCAGTGTCCAGGGACACACAACTCTAATAAATTTGATGGAAATAACACTGTCACTTGATTGACGCAGACAGTGACAGCAGGTATCAGACTTGACTTATATGATCCATATGACTGCTTAGTGCAAGCTCAAGTCCTCACAAGCTAAATACTAGCAGATTAAAGAAAGAAATCCTGCAATTTTTGCTGCTTTTACTGTTCATTTTGATTAAGTCTGCAATTTCTTTTTTTTAGCAATTTATTGCTGGGACTAAATAATATATGAAATCTCCTGCTGTCAGATTCTATCTGTCTAACTCCTCTGATATTGTGGAAAGACACATGGAAGATGTGGGCATTTCAGTTGTAGCTGTAACATGTTCCAAATTTTATTCTGCATGAAAGAGTGGAGACTGAAACTTTTGTGAGAAAGAAATCATCACTGGGACTTCTGGGTACTACACAATACTGTGAATCCTGGGAGTCCATATGAAAATTTCTCCAAGTTTCAAAAAATTCCTTTGACATTGTGTTAAAAATATATATATATATATATCTGTTGGGAGCCAGAAGTGGCTGTCACATTCTTCCTACAAAGCTCTTCAGTAGAAAAAGACAAGCATTGTCAGTCAACTGAAATCAGCCTGGTTGCATATGATGGGTAGCTAGAGACTCTCAGTGCTTTATCAGCTCTTCCCAGGTTTTCCACTTTTAGGTTGGTCAGTTTAAAAATCCATGGTCCATAAGCCAATGAAAATGACCCCAAAACCTTAACACTAGCCAGGAAGGTCATCCATATCTTTCAGTAGATTGTTGAACACCTGGATAGTATTTGTGAATAACATGCACAAAGTCTTTAGCACACAGCTATTACTAGCTCTTGTTCATTATGATTACCCATTAAGTCTTGGGCAAGGGTAATTGAAATAATTCTGTGGATCAGAACAAGAACAGAATAAATTTTGAATAAAATGTGGGCTGCACCTGGGCCCTTGCTGCTTATTGGCAGTATTTGGATAGACCTTTCAAGAAATTTTGTTAATCCAGTAGCCAGGATGGACACTTGCATGACTCGAGGGACCTGAGTAATCTCAGTGATTTCTAGCTGCCAGCCATAAGATCTAGATGGAGAAGAATGAAGTGCTTTGGTGAATTGGGCCGGACTTAGCTGTGTGGCACAAACATTGCATTGTTTGATGTTGTGTTGACTCATAAGGTTTTGCACATCTGCTTTTCAAATACTTTTTTCCTGAATAGTGAGATTTTGGTGTTATGATTTTGGCAAGGAGCAGGCAAAGAGGAGCTGGCTAATAAATTGTAGGAACCAGTGGTGCTCCCTCGTTATGTCTGGTAAATCTACATATAGTACTTTCTGTTCTTTAACTGGCTTAAAATCCTTCATAATTGCTTCAAATAAAAAGAATTTTTCTCCTTTGGTTTAAGAGAAAATTATCTGTCTCTAACACTTAATGTGTTTTTTTCTTTCTACAGCATGGACATCTACATCCGAGCTTCTGTTCTGGGGTTCTTTGATAATCGTTGGGGACATATATATATTTCCAAGGAATCTTAAGCAGATTTTTAGAACAATAAGTTTCCATGAAAAGGTATTTCTTCCCAATGTCTAAAGGGATAATAAAATAAGTACATCAGACGTAGATGTCTGGAACATTTTGGATATCTGATGTAAGGAAATAGTCAACTCAGTCTGTCTCAGATTCTAATCTGCAAAATTACTGTTTCATGTATGATGATTTATCTTGAATTTTTTTATCATTTAAACTTGGTGTTCTGCATTTCTTGTTACTGAATTGCATCCAATTTATTTAAATGATTTTCCTAATTTGTCAAGATCTTTTTAAGTCTGTCCTCATATATGTTTACAGACCCTCACAGCTTGATGTCATTGGAAATTTAATAAGCACACTACACTATTTAATCATTGACTACCTACTCAATGACTCAAGTCACTAATGAGAACATTGATAAGAACCTGGCACAAGACTGATCTCTGCAGAACACTGCTCAATACGCAATGCTAGAAAACAAAGAACCATTTTTGACGACTAAACATGATTTCCTAAACATGTATCTGCCTCATAGCAATTTCATGAAGATCTTAGTTTTACGAAAATGTCACACAAAAGAAAAGAGAGCGGTGAAGTCAAGATATACAATATATACTATTCTGCACATTTAGAACTTCCTAACAACAGAGAAAGAAATTCAGAGTCTATGATATTTTCTTGACAAATTTATATTAGTTGGCACTCATTCTCACTCTATTTTTGAGGTGTTTAAAAAAATTTATCCTTTCATATTGCTGTTATTGCATAAACTGAAATTAAGAAAACTGGTCAGTAATTTCCAATCTCTCCCCTGCCTCTCAAAAAGATAAACTTTATATTTGCCTTCTTCCCCTCAGGAACTTGCTCTAGATTAAGCAGCACTGTCTGTCTGAGTAGTATTTATGCACCTTTTTTTTTTTTGGAAAAAGACACTAAGGAGAAAAATATAAGGGAAAATTTTTGTCTCCAGATATTACCTTGATTTGTAGGTACACAGCATTCCTAATAATTGGAAAATAATTTTTTTTATCTCCAGAAAATTTTAAAGTTTAATTTAATTCAGTAGTTCCAACCCTTTTATTTTCTTCCACTTTCCAAGTTCTTGACCCTTGATGAAAGGTCTCAGTTTGGCTTCACAAAACCATATATGGGTTATGCAGAAAAAAGTTTTCCATTTTATAAGGCCTAATAGGTTCTGAGTAATTTACAGAGATATGTTTGTGTATGCAATGAGAGTGATTTTAATCAATCCTGGGAAGGCAGCATAAACACATTGAAAATTACCAAAGTCATTTTATATTAAGATATATAAGGTTCATGGTGACTCTCAACTAAAATATGTTTATCTCTGTCTGTTATTTTCAAAACCAAATTTTGTCATAAAGGATTTTTGTGATGCTCTTTACTATTTTATAACATTACTTCTCTATTCATGGAATGATGGTATCTAAGAACTGCAATGAAAAAGATTTCTACTCTGATCTCTGAAAAATCCTCTATAGCACTGGATACTGTTCACAATTATTCTGTGTGTAATAAATGCTTCTCAAGTAATCTGAAATAGCTGTTAATAGAATATTTTCAAAATGTTTTGAAGAGGCCTCAGATGGCATAAGGCTTTGGGCATCATCAAGCCCTGAAACAGGTTGCCCAGGCTGTGGATTCTCTATCCTTGGATAAACTCAGAATTGGCTTGAAGATGTTAAGACCAGACTCAGCTGAATGGAGCCCTGAGCAACATGTTTTTGCTGGACCTGTTCTGAGATTATATAAGTCAAAGCAGAAATAAAGAACATATTTGAAACAGCGAGGTTTACTAGCCAAAATCAGAATTTTTTTTTTCATCTTTCGATGTCTAAGTACTATTTCAAAGGTATTATTTTGTCTGCAAATGACTGATCTCAACAACAACAAAAAAAATTAAATAATATTCTAGGGATTGTGTTGTACTTAACATCAATATGATCTCTTGGTTTCTTTCACAGAAAATTATTTTTCATTATTCTTAATGTTCTGTTGAAGCAATAATAGCACTGTATTTGGAAGTACTTTTGATTCCACATTTTTTCTAAACAGCAGGAAGTATTTTCCATTTACATTTGTGTTTACTTTTCCAAGTGAAATGCTATCTACAGGGATTAATATTGAACATTATAATTTCTAAAAGTATAGTTGCATCCATTTACAAGAAACATTGCAGAAATGTTGAATCATATTTCCTGAACATAATGAAAAAACAAGCTATCATTTAACTAATATTACATTTGAAGGAGAGAGGAAATAATACATGAATAACAGGAAATTCTGCGCTGCCATTTTTAAGCCACCAAATAATTAATTTCCTGCACCACTTGGAATCTACCTTTTAATAAATGAAGTCACTTTTTATTGTTCATCACTAAAAATTCTAGAGGGCTATGTCTTTTGGGTTTTGTGGATTTTTTCTTTTCCTTTGGTATCACTGTACTCGTGGGTAAAATAATTTGACATTTTTTTCAAAAGCTGAATATGAAACAATTTGACAGATTTCTTTAGGAAGATCAGAAGATCTTTACATGAAGAAAACAGAAAAGACAAAAAAAGTGGAATTACTGAGGGAAGGGAAAGAAAAAAACAGGTGCTAATTACTCTGCTATTTCTTGCACTACACGTAATTTTGTTACTGAAAAGTAAAGTTATGTATTGATCTATGCAATTTGTTAAGTCAAGTGTTTTTTGAGGTGTGATTACTCTAATGAGTATGTAATTTCAATCACAACTCCATCTACCTAATAAAGGGCAAAAGGATGATTAATTATCTCTTGTCTAGAGGAGGAATCCTGTTAAGTGACAAAATTTCTGTGATTTCTCCTTTCATGTAGGAAATGCATGTGAAGGTTGATTTGCCTGTTCATGTCAGCTCATAGGATTCTCCTTAGCTAATTGCTGTTTCAATCTTGTTGGCTGGCTAATTTCTACCTTTTTTGTGTGCCTGTATGCATTAAATTTTGAAAGCAGCTATTGCCTTACCTTATACAAGCAGTATCTTGATCATAGAATATAGCTTCAAAAAGTTTAGGAAAATCACTAATCTCTAGTTAATCACAAAGCTGTATAGGAAGCTGTATGAGGTTCTTGTAAATTTGTTTACTTTGTGGAGTTTATAAGGGTTTATGACATCCCATTCAGCCTAGGGGATATAGTTAAGATATTGACCTTAAGACAGGATACCTGGAAACCATGAACAATTAGTGGCGCAATAGATGCTGTAAACTCAGTAGCTGGAAAACCTGGCTGAGATGAACTGTTCCAAAAAGCCAGGGTTTTTTTCCTGGTTTTGAGAGGCAGGCAAATCCCATACAGGACAGTTTCCAAGAGAACAGCCTAGAGGTACATACATAGCAGATGTGACTCAACGTGTCTGTTGCCAGGGAGGTGCCATTTAGCACTAATTATGAAATCAATTCCTTCTGTCAGCAACCTTACCAGAGAGCTGGCTGCCCTCTCTTGCAGATAAATGCTCTCATCAGCTCGAGCGGTCCCTATAAGCAGCATGAAAAGACCATGTACACGAGGGTTTCAAAGAGAATATGAACAACATTGTACTGTCCAGTTTCAGTGTGAGCAGTGCCAAAGAAAACAAGAAAAGAGACAGCCAGATGTATAAGAGCCTGTCTTGAAGACATGGCTCCCAAAGGCAAGCAAATATTTATGTAACTTTTACCAGCTTTTTACAAAGCACTCCCAACCAAGATGGATCTCACTAACGGGGAAAATATGGCTTTTCAATTTCTCCTCTTTCTCCCTCTCAAAGTTTTAATAACTTCTTTACCTTAGTGAAAGTTAGAAAGGAAGACTGACCCTTACCATCATTCCTAATTTTCATCAAATCTTACTCTAAAGACTCTCTGCATGTTTATGAAAGAAATTAATCAAAATAAAGAATTCATAATTAAAAAGAAAAGAAAACAAAATTAAATCAAAACCCAAACACAGAGGAAAAAAAATACCTAAGGTGAATGACTTAACCACACATAGTTAAGAGTAGAAATATGTTACTAAAATAAGCCAGTGTTATTCATCACATCATAATAAAACCAGTCAATCTCAAATTAAACATTACTCATATGATATGGTATATGATAAATTTTAATATACATAATTCCTTTACCTCATTATAACTAAATGTTCACTTTTAGCAATGAAAGAAATCAACAGCTAACTTACATTTTAACTATAAATGTGACCAAAACATACCCTCTAGACAAGTTTCTTTGAAACAGGCAAACAGGTTATGCTACTGAACATTTTCTGGAGAAACATTTTAGAGCTTCCAATTTCAAGAATCAGGCAAACTTAGATTTTTAGAAATAAACTAGTATTTGAGTATTACTGGATTTCTTTAATGCCTAATAATAAAAAGCTTCAGTCATGTCCTTCAGCTGCAGGTTTTATGAAAAATAGCAGAAAGATTAGAAGATGGAGCCCTACAAAGCAGGGAAGAGGAAAAGTGTACCAGAAATTAGAGAGGGGGAAGAATTTAAATTGTAATACAGTCAGGGATATCTTCCAAAATCCTAGATAATGGACAGAATCTTAGAGTGGGCTTCTTTTTCCTAATTTTAGCCACATAAAAGTTAAGTACCAAGGGAAGCCATTCAGACTACTTCTATTGTCAATGAAGAAACATATGCATATTGAAAAAAAGATGTATCCTACTTGACTTTGATTCCATTATGGTATGAATTTGGTCCTTAAGCAATCTAACTTTCTTTTTTGTTAAAGAGGGTTGGTTAGATGTGTAGCTTAAGCTTTAACTAAATGAACAGCTCAAATTACCTCTCTAACTGTTAAATAAAGTCAATTGAAAGATGCTCAACTTACAGGTAAAGCAACAGAACAAGATAAAATGAAACTGGTTTTCCTAAACAAATAATAGAAAAATCAAAATAATCAAATAATGAAAAAAACCCCACTGTGTTGCTACCATCACTTTGTCCTGATCATTAACATCTGTGTTAATGAGCAAATATTCCCTTTAAAACATAAAACTAAAAGAGGAATGTGAATCTCTTTGTCTGGTCTTTGTAAATTTAGTATTATCTTTCAAAATTGGTCATTAACAGAAGTATTAACTGAATAATCAAGCTTACTAACATGTTTAGGTTTCTTTTTCATATGCCTCCCTTTGTAGTAAGAAGATTAAAAATATAATGCAATTAATACTACTAAATTAAATTTGCCCATTTTTCTCAAAGAATGAGTGCCGCAAAAATAGAACAGACATTTAGTACTTAGTTACTTCAGATAGACCATGTTTATATACAGAGAAAGTATTTCTATCATACTACAGTGGATTTCACTGCTTGCTGAATATTCAGTCTCCATTTAAGATTGACCCAGAGCAGATATTTGATACAGCTGGCTGATTTCTGCAGTCAAATTAAGTGTTGCAGATTCATGACAGGGCCACTTGAGAACTGTGCACGGAAATAAAAAACAATGCAACAAATCTGCACAACGGTGCAACTCAGTTTTATTTCCTTTTGCAGTAGAAATCATTATAGAGTCCTGTGGTGTTGAGCAATGGATATTTCATGTAGATTCATAGTCTGGACTTGGAATCATATAGTCATAGGATACACTGAGTTGGAAAGGACCCATCAGGGTCATCGAGTAAAATTCCTGGGTCAACACAGGACACCACATGGATCACACCAAACTTCCTGAACTCTGTCAGGCTTGGTGCTGTGATCTCTTTCCTCGGGAGGTTTATAAAGATACACTAGCAGATTATTGACTATGGAAAACAGTGCAGGAAAGACTGTTGAGAAGTTTCCTCCTTTATTTCCTGTTTCCTCAATTTCAGAGACTAGTTCTGAACACAAATCCTAAATTCTTTTACATTTAGTGTCTGTCTTCATATTTGATTTCTTTAACTTTGAAAAGCCTGAAAGACTTTTTAAAAATTACAGAGACAAGGTTAAAACATAAACCAGAAGTAGATCATGGTAACTGGGCATCACAACTAACCTTAACCAGAAAGAATTACAGTGAACATTCAGGACATACCAGTTGTAAACACAACTACATGACTACTTCTGGGATTTTAATCTTCTCTCAATGTCAATATTAAATCTGTAAAAAGAGGGAAGGTAAAAGTATCAAATCTAGTCAATTAACTTTAAAAACCTCCAACAAACCATAACAAGGCATAGAGAAACATTTCTGAGAAACACCTAGCTGAAGAAATAAAAATTAAGACTAGATTTGCTCAGGAGCATGAGAAGCAGTGTGCTAATCAGTTAGTAATCAATATGCAAGAGAAGAGCTCAAGAGGGATAACGGAAGGAAAGCTACACAGAACCTTGAAAAGATGTTCCTAATAGTGAGAAGAAATTATTTCTACATCATAGGTGTTCCATGCAGAATCGTCATTTTTTGTGTGTGTGAACACAACAGCTTTAAAACAAAGTAATTTAAAAAATGTTTCTATGAAATGGAAAAATTTGTTTTTTCAGAGTTTGGAACATTTCCATAAAGAGTATTTTGTACGCATTTTGAGTGGGGTCAGAAACAGCTGTTTGTGCATTTCTTGTTTCATCCAGATTTCAATAGAACATAATATGAGGGATTTTTATTACTACATATTCACTCACACAAATATGAGTAATTACAATTATGCAAAGGAAAAAAGCCATAAAAAATAATAATGGCTCATTTATTATGACCATTGCCCTGATAGGAGGAAGTGTATTTGTTTTAATGGTTAATGGAATAAGTATTCACTTGATGGAAAAATTAGAATATAGGGAAGTGGCTCAAAGCCTAGTAAAAATTAGAAAACAAGTAATCTTAGAGTCCAGGGCTTTTAATCTCCCAGTCTAATTCCCAGTCACTCTTCGACTGAGAGTCACTGTTCTCATTTCAGAGAGATTTAGTTAAGTGTCTCTCTGTCCCCAGAACTGGAAAAAATAGTATGAGTTTCAAGAATCTCATAAACACAATGGAAGTAAATTTGAAGAGGAAAAAGATTGTACAATTATAGGGTTAAGTGAAGAATCAAAATCAAACTAAACCAAACCCAAACCAAAAAGCATTAATGGTCTACTCAAAGTAATGTCTGCTGCCCTTGAAAATATTGTGCAGAGAAGTTAGAGGAAATTCAAAGGAAGTGATTAATTGCTCAGGTGTGCACACTGAGTGAACGCAAGCATTTTCTTTTCATGCACAAGCCATAACTGATGTCCACTGCAATTCCTTTTTCCTCAGGTTATTATTGGCTTATACCTAACTTTACCAACCAGTCCCATATCTGTGGCTATGAAAAACATTCTCATCATGTTTAGTTTCTCACCAACAAAGTTTTGATCCTCCCAAGCACCGTTACCCCTGAAGAATACATTCTCTGTTGCTTCAATGGACAACTTGTGAACTGAAGCTTTCCTAGTCCCCATAGCAGTCCATTGCTTTGTTACTTACTACTCTAGCAAATTCCTGCCAAGCAATCTGTGAAGCACAGACTACAACTGAATTTTTAACTCCCTGGCAGAAGTGATCACAGAATTATCTTGTTATTATTATTGGACATGATGGTACTTTGAAAAGGTGTACTGGGAAAAGAGTATATGAAAATACACATATGTATCAGTTTGTGTAATTATTCAGAAGTACCCAAAATTCAGTCTCTGATTTAACCCACTGTTAAATATATTCATTACATTTTTTTATTCAATAATTAAGCTTCCCAAAAGCCTAAAAAAAGTAGTACTATGGGAAGAAAAAAATAAATCAGAACTTCTGATTCTTTTTTCATTAGAGAACTTGCCTTTAATCTGTTTAGATTGTATTTCTTCAGCATATGACCAACTACGATAGATGGGAAAAAATTGTTTTTCAAGTAAATGGAAATCAAGCATATTTTTTTGTCTAGCTGTCTCTCTGGCAGATCACAGGCACATTGCCGTATTTGTTTGAACTGTTCTAGGAAATCCTGTCCTAATGCCGAGTACAAGTTCTGCTTTTTCATTCTTTGTCAGTGAAGGTACAAGGAGCACCTACTAAATATCCTTGAACAAGGACTTAGCAGAGGCTGCTGGTGGGGTTTTCCACTTCTCTTTACAAATCTCTGCTTTTCAATGACACAAACATCACTAGAGAGCTGGTGTGTGTCCCAGGAGCTTTCATCCCATGCTAGGGAAGTAAACAGAGGGATGCACTGAGTACAGACTTGGTCCTCCCTACAGAGCCACGTCCCAGTACAAACTACTCTTTAACTAGAATTCCCCTAATTCACACACTGCATCTCCAGTCTGCTCCAGGACTTCCCAAAGCAGAAGGAATAGCCCTCACTTTTAAAAAGAGTAGAGGCAAAATAAGACTACTTCCACCTTTCCATGTGATGTCCCGAGAGGTTGTGGAGACTGTCATTGAAGATATTTGAACCCTGGTTGTACACAGCCTCAGGCAATCTGGTGTAGGTGACCCTGCTTGAACAGGGGCTTGTACTGGACAATCAACACAGGTCCCTTCCCACATCAGCCGTTCAGTCACAGAATTCTGTGATTCTTTGGGAAAGACATTTGATAAGCATATCCCATTGGCCAGAAAATTATTATGGAGAGGTTTCATTCAACTCCTATTGCCTTTCTAGCAGCTACACTGGCATCTGGCTCAGACCCAGGGGCAGCATGCTATCAATAGCACATTCTAGCGAAGCTTAGAAGTTGCCACAAGCCTGGGTTTAATGGGTTCTGGTAACATAAAAAACAAAATGCAGAGGATAGATAATAGGCAAAGCTGTAACTGGAATGTACGGTGCAGTGTGGTCACAAGTATAGTTTGTATAGAGGGTTGCAGCTTCTCAGCTCTTTGGACTGGAGCCCTAGAGCCAAGAGGAAACAGAGAGAATGGGACGAATACTAAGTGTATTTGAATTGCTTTAACATATACTGAAAATTAAAAGGGAAGAAGAAATTAAAAAAAAATTAGAAGAACCCCCCATAATTTTAATATAACTAATTCTTTTTATGGAACAGGAGGTAAAATATCATGTATTCATGGAGCAGTATGTCCATTAGCTTATATTTAACAAATACTAATGAATACATCTTTTACACATTTAAAATGTTTATTTAATGAAAATGAAGCATGTGATGCATTAAGGGATGATTATTTAAAAATAGCAGCACGTTATGATGCAGTAAAAAGGCGGAATCTTAATAGCTGCTTTCATTTATATTTTATGTACAAAAACCCAGCAAAAAAAAATTATAAGAATCTGACTGTAAATAAATCAAAGTTATTCAAAGTAACGATGCTTTCTCATCTTTCAAAAATTTACTCTCTTGTGCGAAGAAAATAATATCAGCAGGTGAGATTTTGGACTGCAAATTTAAACATGGCTGCTCTGACGCTTTATCAAAGATTCACTCTTTAGCAAAGGGAGAATTTTATGGCAACTTCACCTCAGCTTCTGTTACTACTAGCAGAACTCTGTGAGCTGATGAAAACACAAACACCTAACCTGATATTTGCCTAAATGCAGAGCTTATGCTCCCACCATGACTCACAGATGTTCACAGTCCCGAGGTTTACAGTCCAGCCTTTCACAGTGCCTGACGGGGTGCTATGCAGAGAAGTCAGGTGAGTCAAAGCATGGCCATGCCTGCATCTTGCCTTAGCAAGGGACTTCTTAAAAAAAACAAACCAACCAAACAAAACAAAACCAAACAAACAAAAAAAAAGAGGTTAGGCTGTAAACTACCAGGTCTGGCAGCATTACTGAAACTCACCACGCTTAATGCTCTATCTCAGGGAAGACTGCTTAGCCCCATGGAAAAGTTCCCACTTTGACCCCCCAAAAAATAATTATAACAGAAGGTCAATAAATGAACCCTCTCCCCTAGTTTTGCCCATCTCTAATGCCATTAACTCTTTTACAGGTATTTTTTAATATAATAAGTATGTTGGTAATTAAGTGTCCATGAAACAGATATAGAAGGGAAGGTCACTGTACTGTGCGTGCTCAGTATGTATTTAGACTGCAATGCCCTGCTGATGCAGGGATTATGTTGCTTGTATGGCACACTCTAAGTTACTGTGGGTGCTTACAGGGTTTAGAACGGAATAATGAACTGCACTGCTTTAATTATTAGGTGATGATGCCTTTTTAAATTAACTAATACTCTGAAAAATATTTTCTCCCTATTTTGTATGAAGCATGTTTCAATGAAGAGATACAGCATGCAATCATGATCAGACACATACCCTGAAAATAGAAAAGTGACAAGTGTCACTCTCCCCATACCATATGCAACACAAGAACACACACAAGCTTTTCTATTTGTTGGTGCTCACGACAAATAAACAGAGCTGAACCTGTCTCCTGTGTGTTCACTGGGCTACATCATCTATGCTTAATAACTTTAACTGTCATAATGGTGTGCGTGTCAAATTCAGTGGCATGCACCCAAGGATGTGGTTTGCAAAAAGCATCAAAAATACCACTAGTTCATTGTTCAAAAATAGTTGGTCTTGGACCTTTGATGGCTAAAAAAACCTGATGTCACTGAGTGAAATAGAAACAAGGTAAGAAAGCAGCTACTTTTAGAATTAACATTTATGCTTGACTAGAGGCAGTGGGGACATAATCTAACTGGTTAGCTGATGAGAGACCCTACAGGAGTTTTCTACGAAAACAGGAAAACAGCATTAAACTGACATTTACTCAGCAAGCCACCAACCAGAAGTGCTTGGGGGACCCCCTACACTGAAGCAAAATGCCAGAGCTGTATAATGATTAGACTTTGATGGATCCCACTGACGTCCCAAAGGCTGTTCTGTTTCTATTTTTTATTTCTTTCATCTGATCTTCATCCATAATTTGACAAACTATTTTTAAGTGTCTATTTTCCTTGTGATTTATATATTCCAGGCTCACCAAATTAATTCAGTACTTCATCTGATCACTAAGTACACTTCAGCTGTTAAAGTGATGCTGTATTCTCAAACATATCATGTTTAGTTGTGACGAAATCTGATCACTTTAAAAGCAGTGATAGACATACCCCTGCAGCCAAGATCCCCCCATTTGTCATATAGTGACATACTACTATTTTTGTCTTCTACTCTCTATATTAAGCCCCAGTGAGTGAAAAAGCAAGAAAGAATGAGGGAAAAAATAACTTTGAAAGGTTTGTGTAGACTTCTTCAAAATGGTTTCCTTGGGTTTGGGCTTGGAACAGCAGGCAGTTGGCTGGTTTGAACAGTGTCCCCTCGGCCAGGGAAGCTCATCCCATTACTGTCAGACCCAGTCTGTCCAGATGAAGCTATGGTACATTTCTGAGACTCACCCATGACAAAGTTCTTGTGCCTGCCACCAGGGAAGCTCAAAGAGAACTTTCTACAGGACATGATAAAATACACTAGCATTTGACTTTCAAGCTCCCCTGCTGCCATGCATTTCTGTAGGCAGTGCATTGGTAGTTTTTATTTAATTGGAAAGGTATTTTTCTTAAATTCTTTATTTTCTTTTTTGTCCAACAACAGTATAGGCAAGTCAGCAAGAGTATAGGCAAGTTTAGTTAACTTTTATGCATGCTGAAGGGAGTCAGATTAAACCTAGCAAATTGTTGGTGATCTACTTATCAATTAGAAAGGTTTGGTGCTTCAGGCTGCTGCTCCCTCACTGCACTACAAGCTTAGAGCACCTTCACAACTAACAAAAACAAAAGTTTCAAACTCAATAACTTCCAGTCCTTGTTAAATCACAAGCAAGGCATAAACTTGATATCACACACTGCATCATTATTACCTGATGAAAAAGATGGCCTCTCGGACAAGCCAGGCCCAACTCACTACAAATGATTGCTGTGAAAAGTTTGAAGGTCTCAAAATTTAAGCTCAGTGAATATTCCTCAAAAACCAAGTCAGAGAAAGAGCATTTTCCTGAAATGTAGATGATCTCTGATTCAATGCTCACCATCACCACCATAAAGGTCTTTTTTTAGTGGGATAGGGTAGCAGGGAAGAAAAGCTTTTTTGTGCAATGTATGTTTTGCTTCATTGAAAGAGGTGACCAGATGAAGAAAATAAAGTATCTGGAAGATGCCCTTTATTAAGAAAGATTTTCAAATATTTAGACTATTATTTCAAAGAAGAAATGAAAAAATGTTCTGGGTTTTTTTATTTTTTTTTTTTAATTTGCCCTGAACAGCATAAGCAATGTTTTAAATCGTAGCAGGAGAGATTTAGCTTTTGAATAGAATAGCTACCCCATGGCATTTCTGTAATTTGAAGTTTTAGAACAAAATTCCATCAGGAGGAGTTTAGGTGCAAGTGTGTCTGCTTAGGGGACATGGAAATAAACCAGGTGAGTTTCTGTTTCTGCTAATTTTTAATTCCATACTGCATAAAGTCATTGTCAAAAATCCTCTGAATTCTCCAAAACAAAATTAGTTTATGGCAATCCTAAGTTAAGACAGAGGTATAATCAATGAGAAAATAGGTTTTTTTCTCCATTAAAGAACAGTTTGAATTAATGAGTAGGTTTTATTTGTCTGCACGTGCAGTTGAGGCAGAATCCAGCTGTTCAGATATGGTAATTTTGTGCCATTTCAGCTACTCTACAATATTTCACTCTCTTCCTAACTGCTGCTACAGGATGGCACATATTTCCCATGGATCTGTCAGCTCCATGCACACCTGGAATATCGATGATTTCTTAGAGAACACCCTGCAGCTAACGGGCTGAGAGCCAGCACAGCAGCATGCAGTTACCCCCAGAAAGGCAGGTAGTACCATTGGGCATGGCCTTGTGCATCCTCACATCCCTCCTACTGCTGCAATAAAAGGACATGAGTCTCCTCAAGGCCCTGGGTTAGATATACCAGAATCTCATAAGCAGAAGTAATGCTTGTGTCCACGCAAATGAATTGAGCTCCTCATGTTTAATGCAAGCCTGGAGCTATAAAATGCTGCCTGATTCCTCTTGCCATTTGTATAGCATATGTTGAAATCATGTTATTGCAACCTCCTCTGAAACCATGCAACATGTTATGCTTCAAACAGTGACCAGTTCTGTTTTATAACAATTTGGATATGGTTTTCCAACTTCTTTGGCACTGCCAGCATAGGTTTAGTGTGTTTCATTTCCTTTCTGGCGTACTTTTTTGGCACAATAGACCATTAGGAAATACTTGGTTGTTACAAAACTTCTAAAACTATAAAACCAGTGATACATTTTTAAATCTTAATAGGAATATGCTAAAGAAACCATATAATTTGTGAAGAAAATAGGAAAAAAAATTTAGAAAATTTTTGTAGAAAAGTATTTACCTTATGAACTGCTATACCTATCAGTATTCAGAATCCTATTCTGTCTCCTAGTTGAGGGAGAGTTGAGGAAAGATGAAAGGGGCATTCTCCAAGACAAATAACAAAAAAAAAAATCTTTACTTTTTTGTTATAATAACATTTGAACTTATAGGTCACTCCCTACTAAGGTTAGCAGAGATTTAACCCACTAACATTAAATATTAATGTTTTATCTTTCTTCTGCATTTTAAATCAAAATTTAAAAATCTGTTTGTTCCCAGAAGCTAGCCACAGAGACTAGAAACCATTTTTTTTAATAAAGCCATTTTTATTAACAGGAAATTCTTGATCATAATAGCTTTTGGATTTCTGTAACTTCCAGAATAAGAGCAGCAGTAGCTGTCACTTAGCTCCTTAGCTTTTGGAACTGTTAATGATAATACTGCTGATTAACAACAGGATAAAAAAAAAAATTGTGTCAGGGTGTTGGTTTTTTTCCATAATCATCTGATCCTGGATGAAAAAACCCACAAAAAAAAAAAAAAAAAGTTAAATATTCCACAAACAAACCAATCTGAAGGTTTGTATCTCTACATACTCATGGGTTTTTTTATCAGTCAGAAGAAACAACTTCTAAATCTGAAGTGATAGTTTCAAAACATTAAGTGAAAAAAGAAATTACAACTCCTAGGGTTAAATTTTTGTATCTCCCCTTTTAAATGTTTTCCAATATTTTCTGAAAGTCTTGAAAGACTGAGGACTGCAAGGAATTTAAAATTTAACAATGAGCTGATCTAGAGATTTCATAATCAAAATTATTCCCGTACTACAACAAATATTTATTATATCTCTTGAAGTCCAAAATACAATGATATCTCCTACAAGGATGACCAGGCTAGCTACAGAATCATTTAGGTTAGAAGGGAACTCAAATTCTCCAATTTCTTACTCAAAGAAGGCCAGTGAAAGCACGTTTAGTCCAATATCTCTGTGGAAAAGGCCACTATTTTAAAATGTTCAAGCCTTACGTTCATTCTACAAAAACATACCTCTTTAAAATAAGATTTTTATGAACAGAAAAGCAAGAATATATTTTAGCTAGAAAGCAAAAAGTCATTTATCTTCTTCAAGAGATTAATTTCATACTGGAATGGTCCAACATATGCTGCAGAAGAAACATGAAGGCAACAAGCACAGGAAGTAATAACTGAAGATTAAAGCTTTTGTTGCCTTGGGCAGGTTAGATTGCATTTGTGTGGGTTCCAGTAATATAATTATAATTACACTGCACAAAGGTGTAGGAGCTGAAGTACCATTATATAGTACTCCTTGCTTGAGATGCTGGGCAACAGGCAGTTGGCTTGTTTTAGCATCCTGTTTGAAGATTAAAGCTTGGATAATAAGAAATAACTTGTTTTCTCTTTATCATACACTGGTGAAACACAATAAAGCTTTGGTAATCAAACAAATGTTCAAGCCATGGTGATGAGCATGGTACTAAGAGATTGATAAACTAGACAATTCAGTAAGTTTCAACTTCCAAATCTCAGTAGAACTGTAGAAATGATGGGACAAAGCAGAGAGAAGTTCACATTATCACAACATGCCTGCTAGTCTGAGAATAATTTCAAGGTGCTGTTAAGGAAACCAGGCATCCATCACAGCACTTAATTTACACCTCAAAAAAGCATTATAGGCTTGCTTAACAATTTGGAGTCATGGAATAGTAGAATCATGGAATAATAGAGTGGTTGTGTCTGAAGGGATCTTAAAGACCATCTGGTTCCAGCAGCCCTACCATGGTCATGTTCCACTAGACCAGGGTGCTCAAAACCCAGTCCAGCCTGGCCTTGACAAATCCAGAATTGGGGCATCCACAGCTTCTCTGAGCAACTTGTTCCAGTGCCTTCCACTGCCTTACCACCTTCATGGTAAAGAATTCCTTCCTAACATCTAATCTATACCTATCACTTTTCAGTTTTAAGCCATTCCCCCTTGTCCTATCACTAGAGTTCCTGACGAACTGTCCTTTTCCAGCTTTCTTGTAGACCCCCTTCAGATCCTGGGAGGCTGTTGTGGGGTCTTCAGGTAACATTCTCTTCTCCTAGAGAGTCAGTGATGACTCCTACAGCAGAAAGAAAGGTGCTCATGTGGGTTTGTCCTGGGTTTCTTTCAAGATCTGACTTCTTGTGTTGTCTTGTAGACAATCCTCAGATTTGGAGCGTGCATGATCCAATGCCTGTTACCCAGGAGTATTAGCATAATGTTTTTAAATAAATCACAGAAGAAAAAAATTATCTCAATTGAAAACTGCACTGTGCAGGTCCCTTTCAACTCAGTGTATTATATGATTCTATGTTCCTAAGACTCATTTTATTTTTCTTTGAATATATTGACTGGTACATTGATTTTGTTCTGAGAAAGATAACTGAAAGAGAAAAATTTGCTCTACTAATTGAAAGGTACATGCCCAGTTCACTGAAGATGTTCTTCTCTTTCTCTAAATACTGTAATAGACTTTTACTCCTTACAGAATATTTCTACCTGGATTCTGCAGTTAGGGTGAGGATTTCTTTCTGAGTCATGCAGCTGTGTTTTATAAACACCCTGGAATTTAGCACAAACTAAAGACTTATGAGGCAACAGGACAAGTGCAAGGTCCTTCACCTGGGAAGAAAGTGCTCTTTGCAGTTATGCCAGCTGGACATGACTGAGGAGAGCAGCATTGCTGGCAAGATGAAAGGTGTGTTGGCAGACACAGAGGGAGCAGGAGCCAGCAGAGTGCCTTGGCAGCAAAGAGGAACAACAATATTCTTGGCTGTGTGACTAGAAGAGATGGAGCAAAGTAATCATCTCCCTTTACATAGCATTCTATAGTACTGCATCCAGTTTTGTGCTTCCCAATACAGGAAAGACATAAATAAACTAGGGTGGATTTAGTGGACCAAGATGGTCAAGGATTGGAGCGCTCACCCTGCGAGGACAAACTGGTTCAGCCTGCAGCAGAGGTGATTTTTGGGGTTCCTTTCCGTAGCTCCCCTGCACCTCTGGGAAAATAAGTGAGAAGATGGAGTAAGGCTCTTTGCATCAGGAGCGTGAGATATAATGGGCACAGATAAGACTGAGCAACTTTGTGAACACACAGCTGACCCTCCCCTGAGCAGACCATTGCAAAAAGGTAGGGAACAGTCTGCCCTTTGTTTCAATCATGAGAAGGAATAACCTTAAGTTGTAGCAATAGATTCCATTGCTGTGTGTTCTTCCTTTCAAATGATATTTCTTAACCATTCACTCTTCTGAAGTATATATGAAGCCTCATTTATAGATTTCTGTCTCTATTTGTATTATCTTTCTAGTATTTTCTGTCCTGCTTGCTCCTCTATGTACTTGATATAAATAATAATCATAATAATCATAACAATAATAAAGCACGTTTTTATTTTACTCTAAAACATTGAGGATGTGATAAAGGGTAGGTAAAGAAAAAAGGGAGTTTGAAAGACAGAATTCAAGCTTTGGTTTTAATTGGCAAGAAAAATTGTGGTGCTATTGTACTCTGGTACTGAGAGAATATGCCTTAAATAATTTCAAAATTGCCTATAAAATTAGTTACATCAAGATAGACTTTTTGGTTATATTTAACATGATAACAAAAAAATGAGGAGGAAGAAAATTAGCTGTGGATAATCAGAAGAACTGTTCTTTCTTGCAAAATCAAGCATTGCAGCTCCTAGGTTCAGGATCACAATCACTGAATAGTCATGCACTTTAAGAGGTTTAATCTCAAAAATGTCAATTTTATCACTTACGTCTGACATGAAGTCAATCTATACTGGATCCTACCAGGCCAGAGACATTTGATAGGTGCTACTACTATTCTAGTCAACTTTTAAGATCATTCTCAGGCCAGATTTGTATTTCTAGAAAACAGAAGAACTAGACATAATGCTAGTAGAGAAAAATCTATTCTTGCTAAATGAACATTTTTTGGGAATGAGGAAGATTAGAACTAATGAGGAAGATTTGAACTAACTATGAACTAATCTTACTTATCCTTTACTTCACATAAAAACTTGATGAAAACCACTTTTAGACATGCTTGTTCTTGACAAAGTTTTTGAAGGATTTATCAACTCCTTTGCAACAGTTAGCTAAAATTTGATGGTGCACAAATCTCAAAATTATAATTGACCAATGTCTTATTTCAGTCATCTGAAAGAAAAAAAGGAAAGAGTTAAGTGTTCTTCCAGTGAAATAATTTTTTTGAAGACATACCAGGAAGTATCACCATGGAGATCCCTACAAACCAAGGAGCAATATTTATTACAACCTCCCTCAACATCAATGGGTAGCAGCATAGATAATCTGAATTTCTGATTTTTTTTAAGGTTACGCTCCAGAAAGATTCAGGTCTAAATTCAGCAAAAATAGACATAGAACCTTAGGCATCTAACACAATGTGCAGAACTAATGCAATCTGAAGAACCTACAGACTTGCAGAAATAAAGAAAGCAAAACCAAAATGAAACAAACACAAAACCAAAAAAACCAAACCCAACCCCCCCCACTCTCTGCCCCAAACCAACAAACAAGAAAACCAAACCAAAACCAACATAAAACCCCTCTGGAAATGTTTATACAGTTGCATATGATACCATTCTTTGGGGATTTTTCTTTCTCTATTCCTACCACACTGCCTGCACCGGAAAGAGGATGTGACTGTTCTGGATTGAAGAAAACTGGTCCCAGTCCCTTCTTGACTCCTTCAAATTTCCTAAGATTTACCAGTCAATATCACATCCCACTACAACCATTTTCCTGAAAGCCAGACCACCTGCTCTCCTAAAGAAAAATGTGAGGGCACACCTGGTGGGCAAAAGAAAGGTATCTGAGGCCCCAAGTAGGTGTGCTATGAGTAAGTCAGAATTAGAAAAATAAACCTCTGTTCTACCACAGACAATCTGGAGAAAAGGAGCCTTCTCCTGCAGAGAGGCAGATACCATGTTGCAGTGGAAGTTCTCCCTCTTCATTGTTCTGTATTTTCTACTACATCTTTAAGCAACAGGCATCATCATCTGGCAAATGCTCACACAAACAGTCTAAACAGTTAATTGCTGTGCATTTCTGACTTTCAGCACTTGCTTTGCAGTCACTTCTGCATGTAAAATACCATTGCTTGTATATTAGCCACTGGCAGCATGAGGAAAGGAAAGATCATTGCTAGCTTTATGCATACTATAGGACATCAGTCTGAAACTACAATAAAGGCTGGTTTTTGTTCCTTGGCACTAGCCTTTTGTTGAGTTTCTGCCTCAAACTCTACCAGACAAATCAAAGCATGTATGATTTAAAAGGGCTAAAGAAGAATGTCCCCTTATATACCACTAACTGTTATTTTAAAAATAAAAGTTATTATGAAAACAACAAAAAAAAAACCCACCATGATAGTGCTTTATGATACAAGTCCTAAATTCCCATTCACTTCTTCATAAGGAATGAAAGAAAAACAGGATTTCTGATATTTTTCCTAATTGCTCTAAGCTGCAGTACATAAAAATTACACAACTGCATCTGAATATTTTCTTTAATTGTAATTTGTAATGAAACCCTTTATGCTTCCTACATTGTCCTCTGTCTCAACAACATTAAATTCCAATTTGTTGACATCTGGTCCAGTCCAAATCAAATCAAAGATATTTGACATTGCAGAGCTGTATTCAGCAAGCTTTCAGACAAACAGCAGAGGTAGCACAGAATTTTTTACACACAAAACCAGATCTCTTTCATCCTCAGTATACACTAAAAAACAGCGTGAAAAACAAAATACCAGAAACAAAAGAATGAAGAATTAAAAAGGGATGTCTTGTTCTTTTCAATTTTAGGTAACCATAAACTAGAATAATTCCACTGAAGTCTGCAGAATTCTACAGTGAGTGAAATAGAGAAATTAAATTTTCTCACCTTGAACAAAAGCTGTTTGATTTTAAATAATTGAATGAATATTCTGTATTCACAAATGCAGCATTCTAGTTCCCTTGTAATAAAGATATAAACAAGCATCCTCTAACCTTCATCTCCCTCCACAAAAACTATCAACTAGAAATTTTGGCTTATGTAATGAATAAAACTCTTCTTAGGAAAACTGAAGCATAGGTCAGTAAAGCAAGTCAAAGAGATGTATTAAGAATGATAATTGTACATGCAAGGCCTAGGAAGTGAAGGATCTAGGTGGCATTAATGATTTCATTCCTTCCAGTGCAGAGCTCATCAGGTAGAATGTCTCTTATGATTTCAGTAATGTGACTGTGTCCTCTTGACTCTACAGTCCCTCTTAAGCTATCCATGTTCACATCAACCAGAGCACCACGAGGAACCATGCTGAGCCATTCTGGCCCCTTGCTGCTTCCCTTGGTTAGACCTTGGAGGGGAATCGAGCACCATAAGATTTCTCAGGACAAATAGAGGTTACTAGGCAGCATCCAAAGGTTGAAGTGAGAGATGTTTTCTCAGAATATCACTATACAATTCACATGTAATTTGAGTTAATTTGTCATCATGCCTAGTAGCACTTCCCTCTGAAAGATTCTTTTTGGTATACAAGGTTACATTAGTCCACAATACAAAAAAAAGTTTGCTTTGGGATTGTTCGGGATTTTATTCATGGAAGATTTCTATGTTAAATAGTTAGCTTAGTAAATGTAAAGACTTCCCTGAGATTATATGATGATAATGAAAACTTCTGCCTAGTGCTAAATACTGTCAAGAGAAAAACTTATGTCATTCTAAAGGTCAAAAACCATTTATCAACATGTTGTAACAAAATATGAGCACAACACCCTCAATCAGACTTGGCATGATGATTGACCCCAAACATGTCTCCTTTAAACAGTGCATCAGATTAACCATCAAAAACAATTTACAGGAAGGTGTCAATGTTCTCCCCCAAACCTTCAGAGCAACAGCAGCAAAGCACAGGGTCAGATTTGTGGAGGGAGGATGAAGACAGAAATGAGCTGGTTGACACGTACAACAGCCTCTTAGCAAAGTTAGGTACAATGTTCTGTTGGTGTATAATTATTTCAACAAAAATCAAATTTAAAGGACAGAAAAATTCCAAATCAAATTACCAAATCAAAAAGGTTTGGGGAGAAGAGTGGGAAAAAGCATGGCTCTAGAGACTCTGCAGTTCTGAGGCGCCATATGCCAATGCTGTGAAGCAGTCCTGTGCACCCCAGGCCTATTAAAGTGCAGCTGCTCTTCACTGGCCTCAATCCCTAGACCTGAAAAAAGTGAAAAAACATAACACAGACATACCTAGCAAGACGTGCTTCATGAAAGGTTCCTAATGGCAGCAAGTCGTGCAAGATGGTTTCATGGGCTCTGAACATTCACAGGTACCTGCTGGCTGAAGGCCTGTGTCAGGAGCAGAGCCTCTCCTCAGTCTATTTTTCAATACAAAAGAGTGTAGATATGATTCAGTGTCATGCACCTCCCCACACCCTCTCTCTCATTGAAGAAAGAAGCTCATCCTGTACTCCTCCACCTTTCTCTCCACCTCCAGCTGTTTTGAAAGAGCTGCCTGTCATATTTAAAGCAGACCCCACCTTACAGTGAATAACAGCCTCTAATAAAATTCTGGGGCACTAAATCTTTCTGCTTTCCCTGAACACCTGAGGCTACTTAGAGCTCCTCAGCTTGCCTGTGGTAGAAGGGGGAGTAACCCAGCCCAGCCACCAGCTGTCGAGTCACAAGTAAAGGAAGGGTATCCACTTCTTACAGGTGTTCCAGGTAAGACCCATTTACCAGTGTTGACCTCCTGTAGAAATGTCCCAGCTGCTTTTACTCCTCCAGTCTCTGGATGGAGTTACTGCCATGAGAGTAAAAGGGGAATACAAAAGAAGGTAGTCGTGACAGCCTGCCAGCTTTTCCCCCTCAGCCTCCAGACTTCTATCTTGGGCAGAACAGGCAAAGCCACTGCTTCTCCAATAGCACAGTTCCCCATACCAGTGAGGAAGAGGATGGCTGAAAGCACAGCAGCTGCTGCAGCCTTCTGGAGTCAGTTCTGAGTCACCACACAATCACAGCGCATCATTATCACCACTTAGCATGCATGATGACCAACACTTTCCACAAATGGCTAATAAATGTATATCACTTCTATTTTAGCCTCCCCTCTTATCTTATTGGATCCAATTTCTCATTCCAGCACTTCACAAGCATCTTGGAAAGCAGAACTCAAAAGTCTCTTTTCCAGACTTTCAGTTATACATATCAGAGATAATTACATTTTAGACAGTAGCCTGAAATCCGTCAGCACCAGGGCTGTATTCCAGATGAGGGATGTGTCTCTGGGCTGGCTTTCTTCAGAAGCAAATCTAAATGTAGAGCGCATGGAGGTGCAGGACATTACCTGCTCCCCTTTCCACCTGCTCTCCCACAGTGACAGAGACTTGCCCTCTTGCCTTGCTGTGGGAGATTTTTGGATGTATCTCTGGGACTACCCGCATTACCCAAATAACCACCCCTCTGAGGAGTGGCTGAAGAATCAAGCAAAGCATCCTGGAGTCTAACTCAATTTTATATGGATTTAATTGTAAATATTCAGCTGGACTGTGGCACTCTAGAAATTTTTTCTCCTTGTACAGACAGAAACAGTAGCTATTAACAGTACAATGGTTGCAAAAGATACTCTGAGGGGGAACACCTGTTCTTAACACAGTTATTAAGGAAACATCTCATAAAAATCTTTCACAAGATCTGAAAACCCTTTGCTGAATTGTTGAAAACTATAACCTCTCAGCACATTTTCAAGAGTATTACATAGTTTTCTTGTTTTGCTTTTCTCCTTGGAAAAAGCTTGTTTCTTTCAATATTCTTGGTATTTTAACAGCATCAATTGAATTAAATAATCAGGTTTTTTTTTTTCTCTGGAAGAGTACTAAAAAGAAAGAATCGACTAAATTTATTGTGATTTAGCCACTAATTTATGTATATGTCCCCTGAATATGTGTTCAATTTAACATGATTATCAATGAACTTAAATATATGCCTGCTGGGTTCTAAACTTGACAATGACAGCAAGCAACACAACATGATCTGTCATTTATATATTTGCAACACACATTTTGGAGCTAATTCACTTCTTATTCAGTGAAGAAACACTTTTACATTCACTGCAGTTATTCCAAAATTATGCTCACAGAATTTGCAAGAAAAACAGGCCCCATAATCCTTCCAGTCTAACAGGAATTATCTATACACACTTTGGACTAGAGCCTCATATGCTGTGAATCATGTAGGTGTTTTGATTTACAACAGCTGAAAGATCTGTCTCACCAAACATAAATTACAGGCTTCATCTGAGAGATAAATCCCTAGGAATCTTCAGCTGACATGGAATCTCTGTGCTGTTTTCATGTGCAGAGCCTGTGTCTTATCAGCCAAAATCTTAACTTGTTAAATATTGCAGGTTATACTATCAGGCATAGCTAGTGCAAGAAGGGCAGGAAGTTAAGCCATACTTTCAGCTCTTAGTCACTTCTTCCTAGCCTGCAGCAGGAATTTCAGAAAAAAATGGCTTTCTTTCCATTTTCTTGGCATTGCTCAGGATTGGAAGTCTTTTTTCCCTGTCCTCCTATCATTATACACAACCCTCTTTACTTCTCTGTTAACTGCTTCCAGGACAGGACAAAACCCTTCCTGTCCAGGGTGAAAAGGAACACAATTCAGCTCAATTCAGCTCAGTTATCTGAGGCTGTGTATCACTCTTATACTTCTCTTCCATGGCACTGTTAGAGATCTGCATCTTTCCTAAGAGGGGGTCAGATCTATGCATGCATAGTAATTTATTCACTTATAATTGATTTTTAAATTCCTACAGTTCACCTATATCTATCTATCTATCTATCTATCTATCTATCTATCTATCTATCTATCTATCTATCTATCTATCTATCTATCTATCT
>VZUI01026171.1:0-24241 GCA_013401135.1 Cettia cetti | reverse complement strand
AGTGATTTTTTTTTTTTTTTTTTTTTTTTTTTGGTTGTTACTTCTGGGTGGTCAACTGTGGTTTTTAACTGCATGGAATAGATAACTTGATGAGATCTGTGAAAAGAGTTGTTCCAAGGGTGGTTAAGGGTTGCATCTTTGGACTTTCTTTTCAAGATGAGTTAATTCTTTAATGGAAGCACACCACTGATGAAACAGCCACCCAAGGGACAAAAAAGTATTTTTCAAGCTAAATAAACCTGGTATGATTGAAAGGGTCTGCAGGATGATATACTTGCATTTATCTCTAACACTAGTAGGAATCCACTGCTTGAGCATTAAAAGTAGTATACCAAGGAATAACAGTTCCTTCTTACAAGTACCCTTCCCTAAATGCTGTGCTGAATAAAGAAATGCATTCTGTTCTTTTATTTAATGTTAATACTTGAAAGCAAAAATCTAAGAAATTACAGACATGCAAAAATGGTGCCCTGAGTCACGCACTGATGTTTAAAAGCACCCACCACCAAAGCAACAATTATTTTTACATAAATCTCAATTCTAATTGCTTTGCTACACCAAGTAAAATGGGAAATGTGTTTCATACCTATGCTATATTAGATTTCTCTGTAAGACAAGAAGCACTGCTTTTGGTGCTACAAAATTAGACAAGTTCTTATAACTACCAATAATGCTTTCAACAATGACACATCCTTCTCAATGCAATGAGTCCACACATGAAAAATCTTAGACTTTGGTTTCCTGCTGATGTCACTGAACATGAATTCAAGATTCTCATGTGCCAAGTCAACAAAATCAAGTAATTGGAGTGGAAGCCTGGGAATTGTTTTCATTAAGATTGCAACATTCCTTTAGCATGTGTGGTGTGGAACTGTTCTCATGCTGTTGTCCAGAAAATGACAGCTGGGCTTGTGGAGAAACTACGGTAAAATATATGTAGATTGCCAGTCAAATATTAACCTTTACATTTCTTCTAAAAATTCAAAAACCAGTTATGTGCAGTCAAAAAGTAGTAAATTATTTTGCTGAAATACGCCAATTGACTAATCAAAGATATGTCAAACTATTTCAAATGCATGCTTTTGATAAAGTTTCTAGAATGAAAAGAAAAAGACACAACAATTAATAAATTTGTAGATAAATCAATTAAATCCTGCATTTAATATCTTTTAAATTATATTAATACCAAAATGAACAGACAGTATCTCTCAGTAATAGCAAAATAAATCAGAACCTGATTTTCAAAGTAATTCAGAGTGGAAACTGTGACCAAAACTGATGCAAGAATGTAAGCATATGTGAATACAAGGAGTGATAGAGGATTGCAATTGTACCCTAGTACAGGTTACTTTTAGGAAGCATTACTTATGATTTTAAAAAAAGTATATCCATATACACAAACCCTTTGGGGAAAAAAAAAAAACAAAACACCAAACCCCAATCAGTGGGCATCCAGAGGGTGGTGGCCAAAAGCGCAGAGTCCCAATGGACATCAGTGACAAGCTATGTCCCACAGGCATCTGTATCAGGACCAGAGTTATTCAATACCTCCATTAGTGAAACAGAAGACGGGATCAAGTGCACCCTGATCAAAATTGCAGATGACACCAAGCTGAGTGATGGTTGACACTCCTGAAGGACAGGATGCCATCCAGAGGGACCTGGACAAGAGGACTGTTCACTGTTTTTCCAAACAAGTTCTTATTTTAATCAAGTAATAAACTAGAATTTCCTATAAAATCCAAGTCAGAAAGCTTCACGTATTCTTATAGAAAAATCAACCCCCTTACCAAATAAACCTGACACCTGAGGGAAAAACATGTATTTGAAACAGACCCCAAACCACATTCTTTCTGCTTTGTATAGTAGTTCTACTTCAGTAGAATTTACAGTTGGAAATTCTTTCTCAATTGGTGCAGAATCAACCCCAACAAGAAAGAGTGTTTTCCTCTACCATCTATATGCAAAAAACAACATTTGGCCCAATTCCTCTATTAAATATGGAGGCAGATGGCGTGCAAGACAACCACTTTTCTGAATTTTATACCAAGTAAGCTGCCACACCACTTCCTACTCCCCTGCCCCCAAACCAGTGAAGCATCCAACAATTTTCCAAGAAGATTTAAACCACTTTTAATTGCCTTGATATGAAATAAAACTAAGGGAAGACAAACAGTGAAACACAAGAAATAGTCTTCCATGTAATGACTCACAAAAGGAAAATGGTTAGGTTGGTGCACTAGAATATCTCTGAAATGAAATTTCCCCCACCCATTCTTCACCCAAGAATCTTCCCCTGCCAAGTATATAAGGCCCAAAAAACAAAGTAGTGAATACTGTTGAATATAACCAACCAGATAATCAAGTCGAAATTTAAAATAATGTTGGCTATGTTCTGGATAGCATGTTTGATCCATGTCTGTAGGATGAACCAGTAACCAAATCTAGAGTGGTACCTAAAAATAAAATTAAACTAAAAAACTAAACCACACCAAAAAAACTTCCAACCCCTCCAAAAAAAAAAAAACACCCCAAAAACACCAAAAACCCAACAAGAAAACAAATATATACACACACACACAAAAAACCAAAACAACAAACAAACAGACAACCCCCCCTCTACAAACCCCACAAAACATAACGAAGAAATGAACAAAAACATCCCCACAAAACTGGAGGAAGGAGAGTGAGAGAGGAAAAAAAAAGATACTAAGGCAGTAGATCAGTAAAAGAAACTCTTTCTGAAAACAACTCTAGCTCTAGGATAAGCTGGAACAACTATAAAATTAACCTACTCCATAATTTCAAAGCACGATTAGTGCACTTATTAAGGCAGTGCCATGAAGGTTGCATTTCACCTCTCAATAAAAATTATTTAGAATTTGACCAATATCTGCCCCTTTCCAGGCTTGTCAAGCCAAAAGGTTGGTTTACTACAACATATATTTGCATACAATGTAAGACACATTATATGTTGAACTAAAGTTAATCAATTTGCAGTATTTACAGCCAGTAAAGCGTAAGGTAAAACCATCAATAGCTAGTCTTACAAACAGTTCAATGTCAAAACTACTCCTTTCTGTATGTCACGATTACAGTAGTGATTCAAGTATCATTGACCATTTAATACCCAGTACTCTACTAACCCCATGCAAACTAATCTGCAAATGTGCCAAAAAAAGGTTAGGGAAACGCATGCACATGACTAGACAGGTTGCTATTTTGAGGTTGCACTACTGAACAAAAAGTTCAATCTGTAAAAGCTTCAATTCTCAATTCCCAAACAGGAAAATACGGCTACTGTGAAGAAAAGAAAAGAAAAAAACAAAACAGCTTTGAGCACTTAGCTAGGCTCCAATCTCTAAAGACAGAAGAAACAAGACATCCTACCTTATCTAGAAATTGGCAAAACCATTGCTGTTATTTATTAACTGAGGGTGTCAATATGGCCAATCACAAATGTTTAGAACAGCAAAGGAATATAAATTAAAAATACAATACTAAACAGAAATTTCTCATTAATTGCCTGAAAGATTGTCTGGAGAAAAATATGTATCTTATTATGCTAGAAACAGTTCAAAAAGTAACTCTGAAAACTGAGTGCTATATCTGTAAAACAGTACATCTTTGTGTAGTAAAAGCTATATATAAAAACCCTACAATACATATGCATCTTGTGAATGAAACATTCACATAAATCTCACCTTGTCACTGTCATCAGTACAAATGTGATCTTGATGGATTGAGTGGCATTGAAACGATGTACCAATACTACCTGGAAAACAAGGAGGGAAGGGAGAAAAAAAATAACTAAAATGATGACCCAATTTCTGTGAATACTAAAAATAAAGATAAATTTAGCAACTTTCTTTTCTCCAAGATTTAGTTGCCGAACAGCTATGTTTGATAACAGAATAAGCATCAGAATGACATTTTACAAGTGTACCAATGTCTTCACATGTATTTTTTAAGACTTTTAAACAGAATAAAATTATAGCTAGTTCATCAATCCCAAACAAACGCACATACACAAATAAGGAGAAGCTACACGATTCAAGTTTATATCCTGTACTACAGAACATTTTCTGCACCCTGGGTAACTGCAAACCAGCAGTCTCATTCCAGCAAAACATTAAGAATAAAAGAGGAAAATTCCAAGGTCGAAGTTTTAATTGTGTCCCGTTTTCTTGTAATGGAATTTCTGCCTGCTTAATGCTTCTACACAAGTTTATTTATGCGTAGGAACAAAAGGGACAATACAGCCCTACAAAGGCTTACCCCAGTCCTGAGACTTCTGTCCAAGGAATATATGAAAATATTTTACAAAGCTTCTTTCTAGCTTATCACTTCAGAAAAATTATTTTGCTATAGGAGTCATTGTACTGGCTGGAACAGCAGTAGAGCATGATCACACTGTATATTTTTTTGTAGGAAGGGAAGGCAAAGAAGAAATCACTATACAGTTGAAATTTCAAGGAGAAGAGGGGAAAAAAAGAACCAGTTTTAAACTGTTTGAAATATGCAGTGCTCCCCTCCTACTTGATTGAGATTTATGCAAACCACAAGTGTGTCACTACCAACACTCCACAAGTTTTTTTGAAACTGGAATCACTTCAAGCTCAAAAGCAAGCTACAAAACACAGGAGAACACAGTGTTAAAAGTAAGGTTTGATATCTTTCTGCCCATTACCCCAGAGGCAGAACTGATGTAAAATACAACCTCTTGAATTGGTCTAAAAAAAGAAAACAGGCAACAAGGAATAGTTAAGTACAGCCAAATTACAACAAATACATATAAACTTGTTTCAGATATCTACGCATGTGGATAATGAAAGGAATTTCCAGAGGTGAAATTCCAAAGACTTACTCCCTAACAAATGGAAACTCATAAATGTGGACCTTGAATTACAGGCTACATTATATGCTTTACAGACAGGCTTTTCACAGAGTGATTGCATGCACCATCACAATGACAAGCTGACTTTGTTCTAGCCGCAAGGGACACCAGCAGTAGCAACATGGCTCCAATAGCAGAGCTTCTAGACAGTAAATGCAACATAAGACACCTGGCCAGCTCATCAGCTTTCATGATGCCATA
This sequence comes from Cettia cetti, assembly GCA_013401135.1. Classification (NCBI taxonomy): domain Eukaryota; kingdom Metazoa; phylum Chordata; class Aves; order Passeriformes; family Sylviidae; genus Cettia; species Cettia cetti. The sequence continues at coordinate 19,143 of VZUI01026171.1, read as the reverse complement.
CCTTCAATTCTAACAATATCCATATAACCAAGAAAAAAATCTAGCTTGGATTTTATCTGCAAGTTTCAGTCAAACTCAACTGCCCTGCACACAACCAAGTGCAGTTAGCAGAGAATATGGCAAGGTTTTCCTTTAAATTCTTTTTCTTTTTTCTCTTAACAGTATTATTCATGGCCTTTATGACATATTTGTTTCACTTGCAGTCAACTAACACCCTCCAGGACAATAGCAAGATATAAGACAAAATCCCTAACTGAGAGAAGTGAAGGTATTACACACATCCTGGCTGCTTTGCACCAGTGAGCTGGCTGACCTCACCAACAGCCTCACCAAAAGCTGCCTTCTGGAAAGCTTTACATCAAAGTCAGCATTGATAATGCAGTCCCTTGAATGGGGCCAGCAGAGGTAACAGATCTGAAGACACTGACACAGCAGACTACCAACTAAAGATTCTGCTTCATGACAGTGCAATCTATAACACCGAGTTATATGGTCAGGAAATCCTGTAGGACTTTTCTAATCTTAAAAATATTTATATATATACACATAAAATATAAAAGCACTCTATAATAGCTGAGTTATTATGTTTTTAAAGCATTTTCTTTCTGACACATTGCACTGAGACAAACGTGAAGGCAAGGTTATCACCTTTCATCCACCTGGCAAGGCAGATCAGAGTCAGAATCTCAAAAGATGACCTCAGCAGCTCTCTAGTCTGTGTCAAGGGCTTTTCAATTGTTGCTTAACCGTTAAAGATGCCAGAGGACTGAAAGTAACAAAAGCCATTTTGCACTGCACTGCAGATACAAACTCAGACTATTTTCATATCCCCAAATTTACAGGGAATTTCAGACCAACACAAGACTAATTGCACTCCAGGGCCAGCATATCCTAGGGGTACTACAATCAAAGCTTTAATTCTGACTGAAGAATTAATTCTGCAAAGGTGAGTGAGCATGGGGAAAATGCCATCAAGACTCCTACATAACAGGCAGAGTGTGGCATGTGGGCTACTGCCCACAGCACCTTCCCAAATGCACCTCCTTGCTACTGTGGTCAGAGATGGAACCTAATGACCATCATTTTCTCATGATGGCCTAATCCCGGCTTGAACTTCCTCTCTCCCACAATCTAAAACAATTTCCATGCTGTGCAAATAACAGGGCACTTTTTGACTGACAACACTTGGTTAGTTGGTTTTCCCAGACTCATAGTTTCTAATATACCTGGGTGACAAAAGAGGAGCTTCAGTTATGCTGAGACACCACCAAAACACAGCAGGCATTCATAAAACATCAAATCAGGCATCTTTTCACCATTACCAGTATCAGACAGGGTAGAGAGTAATTGATGCACTATATGTATATATATAACATCTTTAAACACAGTTAAATTCTTTTGCACACCCTTCTTCAAATAAAGTGAGATACCCAACTTAATATTATGACTTGCACTCCAGGAAAAACATCAGTTCTTTTGGAACAGGCAAGAAAGAAAGAGTGCTGAGCTCCCCAGCTGCCACAGGAAAGGGATTGTTTTTCTTCTAAACCCAGACATTTAATTGAACAGCAAAATGGAATCTTCAGAATTTCATGAGTTTTGTCTAACTTATGCATTGTAATAAAAAGAGAATCAGTATCAGGTTTGAAAGGCCTGCTTCATGCTTGCCAATTTAAACCACGCAAACATGCACAATGCTAGTCCAAGTGAAAAAGAGGTGTGAATTCAAACCTTTTAATTCAGTAGCTTCAGAGCTACTGGAAGTATCTCATTGCTTAAATAAATGACACTGATTAATGCATTCACTGACTCTCCAGCACCAGTCTCATTAAGAAATCATTTGTGCATGACACCTGTACTATTAAACCTACTTCATCTAGAGTTAAGTTGTTGAGTCTTACTAATCTGCATGAATCAGACAAGTTCTGGACTGTTTGATTTGCAGACTAGTGTTTGTAAAGTGGGAAATGCATGGAAACAAAGTCTGAGTTGTATCAAGTTTAGACTCTTAATTAACTGCTCCCTTTAAAAAACCTGTGAGTTGAATGGAGTATATATATGTATCTGGTGAGATACGGCCACTTGAAAAGATAAAAGGAACGGAGATTAAATTATCTGTGATCTAGGAGCCTCAACGTCCAACAAAATAATGCAAACCACTCCTGCATATTATTATTATGTGATAGTCAAAAATGTTCCCCTACCTGTGGCACATTATTTAGATTTTAGATGCTCCTTCTAATTCAAGTGCCTTTCAAACTGCATTAAAGAAGTTACTTAATGGGTAAACAGAATACATTGCTGTTACAACAGAGAAGTTAGAGATGAGTTCAATAAAAGATACAGCTACTCAGGTTGGTCAAGTAAGAGCAAGGCTGCAAATTAAGTATAATACTTTTTAACTTTTTTCCCTACTTGTGCAAATCTGACCACAAAAAGGAACATGATACATTGTATGCTAGCTGCATACAATGCACTCTTGGATTGCCATTCTTCCCTTCCTTCTTCCACTCCAACAAATTGACATTCCCATGGATTTGCATCCACTTTAACTTAGGTTGTTTAAAGAATTTATTACACTCTAGGAAGAGCTAATATTTTTAAGTTGCATGGTATGGGACACAATACTGATAATTTAAAGCAACTCCTCAGCATGGAGTATACCTACATCTAAGACAGTGTGATAAAACTCTGGAACACATTCTACCCAGGAAGCAGAGTCACTATAGAAGAAAAAAAAGGTAAAATGCCTCATAAACTTCTCTCCTTCCTTTCATCCTCCTTCCTCTACTTGTCAGGAAATCCATGCTCTTGTCAAACTGCAACCAGTATAGGTTTGCTGGTGTTTTCTGAGTCCTGGTGTCCCTTTCAACACCCTGGCCCCTTCAACCTTACTGGTAAACCTGCCAGCCCCTTTTCCCCACCAAAATGCATGACCAGGAATGCTGTCCCTCAATTCCACACACCCAGTAAGAACTTAGATATCTAGTAAGCATCAGGAAGCACGGTAACACTGCAAGAAAAGCTCTCTTAGCTTTTCCTTTTCCTGCAGCTATCAGATAAACACACATCATGCTTACTAACCAGCAAGAAATGGGATGAAAATGACACAACTGAGAGTTCAAAATGAAATCTGAGCCTACATTAATTGCATATAATTTAAGTGTATCTTCCACTCAAACTTCTGACTGAATGACACCTCTCAGACATTTTTGGAGAAAAGGAGAGGAACCTGAAGAGAAGACTTTATATTTTAACACCTTGAAGTCTGACATATTTTAACAATACCAGAGCTTAAAAAAAGAATGGACAAACTTACTTTAGTACAGCAAAAAGCCTGAATATGGGGCAGGCCTCAGCTTCATAAACAAAACTCATCTATAAATCAGAATTGAAGAAAGATCTTTTTACCTGAGATTTATGCTGTGTCTCTACAAGACTACATAAACACATTTATTTCAAGGGACATCTAATCTAAATTTACAGGAACAAACTGGACCGTTTACTTCAGGAAATGTCCACAAAATGGCCCTCATAGCAGCCATCTGAATATAATACCATCTGTGTAATGTTTACCTTAATGCTGAAATTTTTATATTATTTGAAAGTAGATATCAGTAACTTGAATTGTTAGGATACAAACTGAACTTTATCTGAACTATAAGGCTATGTTGTGTAAGTCAAAGAGGTATTACAGTGAAACCCAGAGCTAAAAATCTGAACATTAATAATAATTAGTACAGACAAACCTAGCATCTTAAATATTATTTTAAAATAAATAGCTAGAGTAGACAGCCCATAGATTGTGGTTTATGAACTGTAACATTTCAACGTGGACTATAAAACTAACAGAAACTCCCACCAAAACCAATCTCAGACAGTGTGAAGATGACCACATGGCAACCACTTCATAACAAATGAATTGATGAAGAGCAAGAAGACCCCAGAACCTAACACTGCTATTTTTCCAGACTGTCACACAAGAGATGGCAAATAAACCTACCTAATGGAGATGAGAACAGAGTGTCAATATTTTCTTTAACACTGTGCTTGCAAACACATTTATAATAATGGTTCCCTCACCTCATACAAGGAAGTACTAGCTGTTGCCTTCTTCCTTCTCCACTAACATCAGCAGCTCCATGTTTTTTAGTGAAGAATAAGAGCTACACTTCAGATGGACTGGTAACCCATAGAGTCAATCACATGGTTTTATCCCCTCCACAGCAGTCTGAGACAAGGCAAAAGGCCACTGCTTTGGCAGCCACCCAACTTCACCTTGCAAGGTCCAAACTCTGCGAAGATTTGCAAATTTTTAAGCTAAGCACATACCTGCAAAAAATCTGAGTCACTTTCACGCTATAAAGTGTCTGAAGGATTCAACACATCAGCAACATGCTTCCCCACATACCCTACAGTTTTGCGGCTCAAGTCGGGTGGATGTCAAGTACAACATCAGAAGATTTTTTCCTCAGCTAACAATGCAGCACTACTGAATAACCAAGACTCAATAACCATGAAGTATTCTAAAATTTGTGTTTTCATATCTTTACAGTGCACATACAAAAGAAAGGAATGTTTTCCATAGGCTTATTGACAGTTATTTGCTTTGCTCTGGGGATCGTTTTTTCCTGTTTATTCAAGGAGCTGTTCAGCAAGAAATCATCCAGTGAAAAAATTTACAGCATCAATAAACCTTCAGGAAATCAGCTTAAGGCAGAAATACTACTATACCCATAAACACAATACCAGTATTTTACTGGTGCTCTTAAGACTCAAAATGTCAAGACATGAAATGTATCTGAAGAGACTACACAGTCAAGCATGAACAAAATGTTAGCAGGGTGTTAACTCTGGCTCCTAGTAGTAGGTCACAATCAGAGAAAAAGAACTATATAAACAAGTAAGGTAAAAGCACTGTTTGTGTCAAATAAGCTGTTTAGATAATTTCCTCTCTGTTACCTTTGTGTCCTCCTATTTCTGATGAACCCGGGTTCACAAAAATCACACTGTTTCCAGCTGTCTCACACAAGTGTCAAACATGGAAGATTGCCAACATATCAGGATCAGGAAATCATTTAAGAACTTTGCAACCAAAAAACCTGCATGAGATGATAGTTCAAGTCCCCTAGGAAAATTCACTGCTCATTCAATAGAGTACAAGGTAATTTCAAAGAATTGCAGAACCATTTGTATTTTAAGGAATATTTAAATACCACCTAGACCATGTATCATTAGACCAGATTGTTCAAAACACTGTTCAACCTCACCTTTAATACTTTCTGTGATGGAAATTTTATGACTTCTCCACAACATCCACAAGGGCAACCAGCTCCAGTGTTTCTCTACTCTCACTGTTAAAACTTACTTATTTCTATCCTCCTTATATTTCTAAATCTACCCTCTTTCCATTTAAAACCACAAAGGCCACAGAGCTGGATGCAGTACTATAGATGGGGGTCTCAACAGAGTGCAGTAGAAGGAGCAGAATCACCTCTCTTGACCTGTTGGCCTTGCTGCTCTTGAGACAGCTGAGGACATGGTTTTGAGTTATAAATACACACTGCTGGCTCATGTGAATGTTCATGATTCAGTACACCCAAAGTCTTTCTTTGCAGGACTGCATTCAATCAATTCATCCACCAGCATCCATGGAAATGGGGGATTGCACTGACCCGGGGCAGGACCTTGCATCTGGCCCTGTTAAACCCCACGAGGTTGCCATGGGTCTGCTCAATGCCATCTAGTGATGGATGGCATCCCTTTCACCAAGCCTGTCAACTGCACCATTCTGCATGGTCATCCACAAATTTGCTGAGGTTCTGCTCAATTATTTTATGCCATTGATTAAGGTATCAAAATGTATTTGTCACAGCAGAGACCCCCCCAAGACACACCAGAAATTACTGGTTCTCACATGGATACTGAACCATAACTCTTTCAACACAGCCAGGCAGCCAACATCTTATCCAGCAAACAATACATTCATTAGAGCCTTCTCTCTCCAATTCAGTAACAAGAACACTGTGTGGGACAATGCCAAAGGCTTTGCAGAAGTCCAGGGAAATATCTGTAGCTTTTCCCTTGTCTACTGACACAGTCAGGACTCCATCATAGAAGGCTGTGAGATTAGTGAGACATGATTTGCCCTTGGTGAAGCCCTGTTGGCTGTCTCTAAGCATCTCCATGTCTTCCTTATGATTTGACATGGCTATCAGTAGGATCTGTTCTATGATCTTGCTGGGCACAGAGGTGAGGCTGACTAGTCAGTAATTTCCAGGGCCGTTCTTTTTTACCTTTTTAAAAAGGGTAAGTCCAAAAGAAAGCCAAAAGTGCCTGTGGGATTATTGATTTTAGATGCATGAATCTGAACCATCTCAACACTTCTAAGTACATACAGAAATAACATTTAATATATAAGCCAACCTTTGTGTAGGGAAGGGAAGGGAACAATTTTCCAAAGATGATTTAGTCTTTGGAAAAGACTGTCCCACAACCTGTACATGTTTCTTAAGGGATGATCTACCTGTACACTCTGCAGATAATTCCATGCTGCTGCAGACAAGACATATAGATGAAGGTATTACTCCTATGGACAAGGCAGTGGGGTATTTGAACCAAATGAACAACACAATCATCAGTTCCTCTCCCTCTAAGCAGTCATTTTCTTCAGATCTTCTCTCATGACAAAATCATTCTAAGGTGATTTTCTGAAGAACTGAAATAAACTTTAGTTGCAACTTGAAATATATGACCTCTGCAGCTAAAGCACAAAAACATACGTCCTCTTAACTCCTGTATTACAGGACTCTTACAAGACCCACCTAACAAAGAATACTTGAGACACAAAGCTTGATGCTTTAAGACCCAGAGACTAAAGCAATGTTATTTTCCACTCTATTCTCCCTTGTGTACAGTAAGATTCACAGCTCCTATACTGGAGTTATCTTTGATATGTAACAAAAGCAATTCATAGTTCATTAACAAGCTAAAAGGAAACTCCCTTTCTGCATTAAAATTCTGCAATAGGAGGACACTATTGCTAAGAAACTCTGAGCAGCATCCCCAGTTTGTGGTGTATTGTCCCTGTGGCTGCTTTGCTTAGCAGTTAGTCAGAGTTTCCTTGCTGTTCCCTGAAGGGTGTTTCATTGGGATTGTCCCCGTACAAGTGTAGTCTAGTGAAGGATGCTCGCACCCTTCAAATGCACATTTAATGTCCTTCCAGAGAGAATAATAACATTCATTTACAAAGAGTGAGGTGAAATTCACCACAGAAAATAATACTGAAGGGCCAATATATAGCTGTGCCTTTTCATAAGGAACCTCTCCTCCAGGAAGTTCAGTATCTCCTTAGAAAGAAGGAAACTTTTTGCCTGTTCTTTTCATCTTTCAAAAGGAGGCTAACAGCAGTACCATAAGCCCAAAAGGCATCCAAACAGTTACTATAAAGAATATGCAAACAGCTAGGAAAGGAGAGAAAGCAGGTATTTCAATAACTCAAGGCTGACTTTTGCTGAAAGTAAATCAATTGTAGAACAAAGAATAAAACTGGCAAGCCAGAAAGCATTTTTAAAAAGATAAAATCTTTCAATCTTGTCCTGGAATTCAGTTTTCATCAACCACTGTGTGGGAGCTAAAGCAAGAGATGCAAAGACCAAGCACAACTACATTAAAGGCCTAGGATGACCATAAAAGATAACACTGATATCCTCTACACTGTTCTATTTCCATCTTTTTAGGAATTTGAATTACTTGTTTTGGAGAATCAGTTGTCTTGAATTTCTGAGCCTCTTGAATATGTTATTTTTCAAAAGCTACCTGAAATTTCAAGCCATGTGTACTTCTCTATTTGTAACTATCTTAAACTGATTTTTGTGAAATTAATCTTCCCTTGAGAATCTCATTTAGTCTATAAAAATCAAAGACTGCTTATACAAACTTTCTGGATGCAATGAATAAAGGTCTTTCTGTGGCTTACATTTATTGTTACCAACATAAACCAGCCATCACTACCACGAAAAAATCCAAACAGGCATAGAATGTGAATTTTGACTCTAAACCTTAGCCTTGTTGCCCCCTGCCTGATTCTTTATGGTATCATTCACCAAATCTAGCTTTAATTTGCACAAAGGCTGTGGTAATTGTTTGGTTGGGGTTTTTGATTTTGATTGGGTTTTTTTGTAATAAAAGCTCTCATTCAACCTAGAAGCGGAGAATGCTAGAGTGGTAAAAATATTGTTGGTGCCAATTCCTGCAGTCTTTGACATAGACAGGAAACAGCAATGAAATCCAATGTTAGTGAAATCCCGGAAACAAAGTTCTAAATGCACCTCAATTATTTATCCTTTTGTCTTTTATTTTTACTGCATATTCAATCTAACCATAAAGCAAAGGATAATAAAGAGGCATTTTCTACTTAGGAACTGACCTTGCAAACATCTGTTTGAAACAGAATCAATTCTGAAAGCATGGTTAAAGGTGCATGATCAAGCCACCTCTAGGAAATTGTTTCAAACGAGAGAGAGCCCAAGCTCTCTCTGAAGACAGCTTACTTGATAAGATGTGAAAACCTGAACACAATCAAAACTGGTCTAAGAGAGAATCCAGAGAAGTAAGATCTAAGCAGTGCTGTGTTACTGTGTTTGAGTTCTCCACATCTCTCACCTCCCTGAAGCCCATTAAGTGCGTACAACTGCAACTTATATTAATAATCAGTAAGGAGTGACTTGACCCAACAAAATGAAAAAGTTAATTTATATTTGATAGGCCATGAAATAACTTTCTCTCTTCCTGTCTTTCTTGGTTTTTTTCCAATTAGTAAGCATTTGTCCCAGTCTTGTTTCAAAGAAAATCATGTTAACAATCAACATTTTATGTCTTTTTCTCATACATGCAGAGTATAAAGCCATTAGGAGCCAGAGACACCACACCAACTTGACAAAAAAAATCATACAAAATGTTTAGTAATATTTCTGTACCCCAAACAAACCAAGCTATGATGATAACATAGAAGTTACTTTGTAGGAAAAGAACAAAAGGTCAACCCAGTGCTGCTTGTAGTAAATTATAATAGAGATTTCAATTCCACAATATCACACTTTTCTTCCCTTTCTGGATATATTCTGTCTCAAGCTGACAAGGCTTTTACAAGGAGAGAAACACTCTGAGGAACCTCAATTTGGTTTATCACAAGCAGCAGTATCATTGTCATCAATAAGACAAAGCTTCTGAGAAAATAAAAAGAAAATTTGACATCTGCATATCCTGAAATGCTGAATGTTTATCTGCAAAAGCATGTTCTAAGTCTTTGGAGTAATATTCAGTAAGTAAATTACATTAAGCTTTATAGAATAACAATTCTGTGCTAATTCTGTCATGGGGAATTCTTTACAACTCCTTTTTTTGTACTCTGGCTTTTAAAACCAGGATGCACTACTGTATACTTAGTCTGATCTTGGTATTTATTCATTTCCCGAGATGCTTAGGCATCTCCATAGCTCCCAGTCCCTGTTATCACCTGTATTCCCCTTGCCCTTGTCTACACTCTATGCTCATTTTCAAAACCTTTTTCTTCTACACTGCCTATCCTGAGGAAGGATATCCATTGGTATATAATCCCCAGTTTTAGTTCTGGTGCAAACGTGACAGTTATTAGAGGCATAACCCACAGGTAAAACTACAAATTATTCATCCAGCGATCAGGTATGCAGAAATCATCAGGCTTCTTGATTTCAGTTTCCAGCCTTTCAGAAATCTGGGTTTTTTTTGGTTTTTTGTTTTTTTTTTTTTTTTATTATTTGCAGTTTTAAAGGTTCTTTAATTTAACAGACATCTATAAGGAGAGTAAATCAGAACACTGGCAACAGGAGACCAAGCCTGTGCCAAGCTTCAAATCTGAGGAGCATATTAGGTAACTAGAAATTTTTTAATGAAGAAGTACTCTGAGAAACTTACATTTAAAACCTTTGCTCCCTGTCCTGTCACAACAAGCCTTGACAGTAAATCTCTGTTCATCTTTTATACCTCCTTTTGAAAAGTCACAGTAAGGTCTTCCCAGAGACTTCTCCAGACTGAATTACCCCAACCCTCAGGGTTCTCCTCAAAGGAGAGGTGCTTCAGCCCTCTAATGATTTCTGTGGCCCTCCTCTGGACCTGTTTCAACAAGTCTATGCCTTTTGTGTACTGTGGTCCCCAGAACTTAGTGCAGTATTCCCACTGGGGTCTCAAAAGAGCAGAGAAGAGGGTCAAAAATCACTTCCAGGACACAGTTAATTTTCTGAACCAAAATACATTTCTCTCTGTCCTGGACCCTGGAGATTGCAGAATGCATCTCCTGAAGTCCTCCCAAATTTAACATAGGGAAAATCCTTTAGTTTCTCCAGCAATACCAGCAGACAGAAAAACTCTTCTCAAAACAACCGTATGCTCTAGGTTATAGGCGATAACCTTCCAGGGTTAAATATGCTTCTTTTTCAGTGTAAGAACACCTGCACTGCCCTGTGGAATATGGCAAATAGGGCAGCTTTCCAGTATGGTTGGATCAGTCATTAGCTTTGCACAATGTCTTTTCTCTTTTAAAAGCAGAGAAATTGGTCTGTCCATATTCCACAGGCTACCAGGTCTAAGCATGATCATTAAATGGTAACAGAAGCACTCTTTTTGGTACATACTCAACACTCAGATTAGAAACCTGTCAGCCATGGAATTAGTTAAGTTTGTAAATGAGAACAAATGTTTACATTTATTTTACCTTTGTTAGACATTAATAACTCTAGTAAAGAAACACTGGAAGCTTTGATACTTCAGAACAAATGGATAATCTTGTCAATAGCAGTTCTGTCTGGAGAGAGCACAGAAGATAGCACTTCATTTCTCCATCTTTTGGCACAGCCTATTAGCTCACAACAAACAATAGTTCTGAGGCCCTGGACCTGCAGGTTACATGTGGATAGTATTGAAAAGTCAAGAGTGACAGATCCATCCCCCATAAATTTGCTGTAAATAAACTATTCTCAGTCCTCTACTTTTCGTAACTAACTTAAACTCCATTCAGTTTTTCACTTCTGATAATCCTTGCATTTTTCAAAACTCATCTAAGGTTCTCAACAGACAAGAACTTTTTAGCTTGGAAAGAACGCATTAACAAAATTAGCTCCGATAACATGCTAATCTGAAATCACTGCAGGTAATGCCCATCAGAAAGATAATTTACCTTTCTGTCAAGTATCTATTCAAACAACACAAGCTGGATTGCACCCATCTGTATATGTTAAATATTTGGAATCAAATGCCCTAACCTGACCAACATCAAAACTAACAGGATTGGTAATACCAAGGGTAAAGATTAGCTGCCTTCGGCTCTACAAAATATGCAGCATACATGCAGTTTCTCATTAATTCACAGCATACAGAATACACATACAGAAAGATTCTTCCATCTGGAGGTCCACTGAGACTCAAACAGCCACACAGTTTTGGATAGTACATTCTACTTGTCAGTATTTTAAAAGATAAGATTACTGAGAAGTTCTCAGAAGAGCATTCTTATTCCAAACCATTTCATAACAAAGGACAAAAAATGTAGAACAATGAAATGCCATAGTAACACATTGTCCAAGAAAAACCATGATGAACCAGTATAAAAATTGTATGGACAACTTTGATTACAATCCCTGATCCAAGGAAGAGTCTTTGAACATCAGAAACAAGCAAGCAAAAATACTTAAGTTTAAATTAAGATACTGTATTTAAACTTAATGAAGGCTATTTTCAAATGTACTTGAAATTGAAACCTAAGTTGTCTAGAAAAAAACCAAAAAGTAATATAATATTTCAGAAAGTGAACATTAGTCCTGAACTTTTAGGATCAGTTAAGCCTCTGAAGGAAATTCTTGTCCAATGAAATAAAGTCAGAGATGTTTAGGGTGTTCTTTCAAAAGTTGATGCCTTTTGTTCCTCTTTCCATTGAAAACAGTTTAATAGCTTGCTCATTCAATGTTAGGAAGTTTGATACAAATTGTAGGAGGAAACAACCTAATTTTTTCCATATTGGAAAAAGAAGGCAAAGTGCAAGGGCATACTAAATCACTAGTCCTACAAATACTACATATCAGAAAAAAAAAAAAAAGTTTAAATTTGCATTTCCCTCAAGTAATTTTCTTTCCATTTTCCTGATTTCTCAAAGCCACTTTATTTTCAGGATACTGAGAAAACATATCTGCCTTTCAAGACTGTTTTAACAGCTTGTTGTCTAAATTTATTTCATGTTTCTACTAAATAGAAGCCCATCATCAACTAAGAAATAAAAATTACTCTTATCAAGGAAAACAAAGTAAACCATACAATTTTTCAAAAGCCTAAAACACAGAACATAAGAAGCCAATAAATTGTGCAGCTACATAAAATTCTTAAATGTGCCTGCAAGTTACCTCCTTTCCTTACAAAATTTAGCAAATAAGACTTCAAATGTTATGTTCAACATGAAATACACTTATTGACTAGCAAGATTCAAGTTTTCTCTAGATGAATGCTCCAAAGTTAAATTGAAAACCATAAATCAAAGAAGTATCCTAACTAGCAATTTAAATTAATTAAAAGTAACCTAACTCAGTTTCCCTGTGAGGGCATTTTTGTGGTGGCCTGTGGGTTTTGCTTCAGGCTTTCCCCCCCCCCCGCCATGTTAAAAGTGAACAAAAAGCATGAGCAACATTTATGAATTCAAAAGAAGCAAGATGTAAGACACTAGCTTAAACATATGCTAAGTAAAACCAAAAACCAAGTAAGGGACATCATATCTTGACTTACAACAGCATTTGTTTTCAAGGTATGAAGTTGCAAAGCCTAAGTAGAATGTTTCTCTGAAATGTAAAGCAACTTGCTAATTTGTTACTGGGGTTGGGTGGCTGCTGGAAGCACTACTACAGATAAACAAAACACCTTTGAATGGAACAATTATGAAACCACAATATAAATTATTTTTAAATTACTACAGGATGATTATTAAAAATGGTCCTGTAAAAATGTTTGAACTGTTAACTGTATCAAATATTTAATCCACAGATGCCTGACATTTGAAATGCCTTCCAATTACCAGCCTCATCTCATACAGCTTGTCTATCCAACAGTACATACATTCCTGGGCAGGCACCACACATGTGCTGAGCCTTTCTTTGCCACTTGGTAACTGCTACAGCCATCAGTAGAAGCAGCCTGGGTCCTATACAAAGAGGAGAGAGATCTATGACCAAGAATGTGCACAGAAAGTCCAGGATCTTGAAGCTGGCTTCCCTGATCAGTCTCCAACAAACCTGCTTAGTGACTCCTGACACAACACTAGAAATATTCCTCTCAATGCATCCATAGTGTTCTCAGACATTAACTCCATGCTCAGAAGTCACCAACTGACTAAGCGGGGCATCACCTGAAAAGCTGGCATAATACTACCAAGCTCAATTGTAAATGGGATTGTCTCATCGGAGTGACTTTGACCAAAGCTGGCACAGTGCAACTCGCTGCTATGAATAGAAGCAAATCTCCTTGCCCCCTACTATAAACAGAGGGGTAGCATGAAAAGAATAACTTAAACTTCTGCTCATTTTTTAAGCATCAAAAGCATGATGGATATCAACAAATTTTTTCTATCCTAAGAACTGCACCTACTTTAAGTCTGTAACCTAGAGGAATTGACTAACAAAAGTTTCCCAATACAGAACTGTCCTTTGATGTAATTAAAACAGTCTTTTCACTTCGCTATACTTAGGAAAAATAAAGGAAAAGAAAATCAAGAAGCCACATATGTTTCTTTCACAAAAACATGAAATGCAAGGTTTGCTTGTGAATCCTTCCCAGTGCTGTTCCACCTAGCATTACAGGTAACTAAAGGTAACTAAAACCTAGTAGAACTGTAAGTACTGGACAGGCTTATAAGAGGTTAGGCTGAGAGAAAAGTGCCTTTAGCTACCAAACAAGTAAACTAGAATCCTAAGTGAACTAGAAGGAGCTCAAGTTTTTCTTTCATTCAATGTATGTGTGTAACTATACCTGCCTGTTAGATAGTTTGCAAAATCTTTGAGTTGCCTCAACAGTGCACAGTGGGACACAAATTTTAGTTGTTATTACTTTACCATCAGCTTTAAAAAGCCAAGGCAACACACAAACATGAACATAATTTAAAAAAAAAAATACACACTACTTAGTTTCCAAAGCAAACCTAGGTAAAAGATAGTTTTTATATATGAGACTGAGGCAGTTTTCCCCAGCAGAATATGCTGGGAAAAACTGCCACAGAGGTGTAAACCTTGGTTTCCTAATCACACCAGTAAACTCATTCTAGCTAAACCCTATCATACAACACCCCCACAACTCACTACAAAACAAAGTATATCCTACTCCAGCTTTCTCTCCACAACCTACATTCTGAAGGCCATTTAGGAGTACAAAAGGTTCACCTGCACTTCTCCAAAATAGTAGAAGCTAGCAAACAAAACTAGAACTTGATGCAGAACTACCTAACATTATACAGTAAACATCTGTTGAATAGGCTTCTCTCAAGAACACCCTCTTGCAAAGTAATTCACAAATAGAGACTTCCTTTTAATCACCTGCTCAAATCACTGGGTCACTGCACAATGTCTGCATCATGAAGAACTGAAAAGGATGAAGAACAATCAGAAATGTGCACACACTCAGTTGGCTGGAGATGCAGCCCAGGAAGGTTAAGCTATGCTACCAGTCTCACTGGAATCAGTTAAGAGCATTCACAGGCAAACTGAAATTGCCAAAGTCACAGCTCTGCTTTTCCAGCTACAACAAACTGTCTGTGTGCCTGGCCTGTGTCTGTGTTTGTGTGTTATAGGGAAGCATTAAAATGTATTCAAATGGCTATATTAAAAAAAACCAACCTTATACATTCTCAGCATAAGCTTTACTGTTAGTTAACAGTAAACATTCAAGTACAATTTTAACACTGTGTACATATAATGGAAACAAATAAGATCATATTATTAATTACCCCGCAATTTGTATACAAACAGAATATAGCTGCAGGAACTAAAACATCAGCCAAAACCACAAAACCTCCGCTGCTCAGGGTCTTCCAAATCAAAATGAAATTACATTTTTAAATTTAAAAAGGAACAAAGAAACCAAACAGTAGCATTTACTTGGGCTCTGGTCAGGAATTCCAAATTCTATTGCCTGCCGTATGTTTTCACTGAAAAGTGATAAATTCTGCCACAGAAGAGGTTATAGTATGAGCAGCAATCTCTAATACAACCCTAATAATAGGAACAGCCTTTAACACATTTCATGAAACTGTTAATTCTATTTTAAGATTTGAAATTGGTCACCAAATTATCTTCCTTTCACTCTCTTCCTTTTCTTGAAAAGTCTTTAAAAAAACCCCAAAAATACCAACAAAAAGCAAAACCATCAAACAACCAAAAAAACCCACAAACCAACACACAAGATTTTGACAAGGGAAGTATCAGTGTTTGCAAAGGGCAGAAAATAGCCAGTGTGAATGGATATCATGCTTTCCACTTACTTCCTTGCACAGCAGTATCAGTCAAAGCAATACATCAATTTTTACCAGCTAAGTTACTTTCAAACTCACATCATTTCCAATTAGAAAAGGAGATTCACAGATGAGTGAAGAACTGGGGAGTAGCAGTAGAAAGAATAAAGGACCCTGAGTGACAAGAACAAGAGGCACTTTATCAGCAACATCACAGGCTGAAGGGGCCCCTGTCTGAAGTGTACATGCAATACATGCAGCCTGAAAACACACAGGAGGAGGAACAAGAGCTTTGCATCCAGTCACCACACAACGTGACTGGAATAACTGAGATCTAGTAGGAATGACAGAGCTGTGACAGACAAACAGATCCTCTTCAGAAAATGCAGACAGGGAAGATGAAGGGTGCCTTTATGCAAAAGACCAGTTTGGATATATGGAGCTCTTTTAGGAGACAACAGGTGGGTGAGGGTTTGTGGATCCACATCAGAAAGATGTCAAGAAATGTGGCATCATGACATGAGATTTTTCTACAGACCTCCCACGTAGACAGAGCACCCTTAACAACTTAGAGGATTGCTTTTGATCACAAACTTGGTTCTTGTGAATGATTTTAATCTCCTTGACATCTCCTTGAAAAAACAACAGAGCAGGTGGGGACACACACTGAAAAGAATAGAAATAGAAATAGAAATAGGAATAGAAACAGAAATAGAAATAGGGTAACATAGTGTAGCATAGCATAGCATAGCATTGAACAGAACAGATTTAGAATAGAATTAGAATTAGAATTAGAATAGAATAGAATAGAATTTCCATAAATAGTATCTCCTTAATACAGGTACTGGACAGGCTAACCTGGGCTGGTGTACAGCTAAGCACATCTGCGATTCACTAGCTGGGAAGTACCAGTGAAGGACACAAAAATCACTGGCAGCCTCAGTGGTAATGACCATGACATAGGGGAGTTCTAAACCCTGGGGACAGAGAAGAAGGTGAGCAGTAGAACACAGACTATGGACTTTTGGAAAGCAAATGTAGGGATTGGTAGGTATGATCCCACTGAAAGCTGCAATGATGGGTAAAGGATCACAAGAAAACAAGTAGGTCAAAGAACATTCTCCAAGCACAGAACAGTCCAGCCCAATAGTCAGGAAATCAAGTACACATATCAGAAGAGCAGCCCAGCCAAAGAATTCATGGTGGAACTCCATTGCTAAAAGACAGTACACAAGGAAGTGAAAGCAAGGTTAGGCTGTAAAGGAAGAATTTAGATACATTACCTGGGCATGCAGGAATGACATTAGGAAAGGGAAAGCTCAGCTGCAGATAAGACCTGCAAGCATCAGGATAACACAAAGAGTTTCTACTGCTCCATGAACAGCAAAAGGCTGACCTCTGAAAATATGGATAGGTACTGAATGGAGAATGGGATACAGTGTACCCAGGAACAGATAAGAGAGAGGTACACAATATCTTCTTCGACTTTGTTTTTTACCTGGAAAGTACTCCCGTTCTTATAGACAGGGATCAAGGAAAGGCCATCAGTTGATGATTTAGTCAGAAATTGTGTAACAAAAATTGATCCATACAAATCCATGGGATGAGACCTGCTGAACCCAACAGTACAGAGAGGTGGGGAATGCCATAACAAGATCCCCTCTCTCACATCTCAAGTCATGTAAAAAGCATGAAGATTGGAAAAGCCCCTAATGACTGGGAAAAAGCAAATGTTAAACCAGTCTGGGGGAGAAGGCCAAAAGGTCATCAGGGAGCTGAAGAATGGTCAGATTCACCTTGATCCCTGAGGAAAGCATGAAACAAGTGAGTTCTCTGAGCATATTTCTGAACATACAACTGGAAGGTGACTGTGAATAGTCAGCATTTGCTCCTGTAGTCCTCACTCTATCACTAGTCAACAGGCTGAAGTTAATATGGAGTCTCATGCATATCATCACCTGTAGCTGAAAGCAATTAAATAACCAACATATGGGGAGGATGAGAGAGGAAGATGAATGGGTGTCAAAAGCACACAGCTCTAATTGGAAACCTCCGCTTAAGAGCTGGCTATGGAACTCTTAATCCAATCCCAAACCTTACGTTCACTTTGAACACCTTTTTTTAAGCAAACCATGAAATAAATGAGAAGAATTTCCAGAAAAAATAGTTTTGGAAAAACAAGTTTATCACAATTTTTACAGTAAGAACAACAGAAAAACCTCCATTGGAAGCTCACAAAAGTCTCAAGTTTTTAGGAAAGAAACCGCACTTACTGCCAAACTCTCCGTATTATTGCAAGCTAATCTTTGCCACTGAAATCCACCAGCATATAAACTTCAACACACCTTTTTAAACAGAAAGAATGGGCTTTCTTTTTGAAAAAGAGGAATATTTGCAGGTGTTCCTGAAAATTAGTAACTCTGGCAGCTGTAGGTAGCTGAAGAGCTACTTGAAGAGCTCAGCTGGAACTGAGATCCATCCCCTCAGCACCAGCATCCTCTGAAGTTTCAAAGCATGACGTGACAGCACTCCTTGTGTTCACACAGACCACCCCTCAAACAGAAGAGGTTTGCATTCTACAAATACCAGGTGCTCCCTCGTTACAATATTGTTGTCCAGAAACGCTCACTAAAAGCTTTTGAGCAATTTGCAGCTTCACACAGATCATCTCTCATTCTACTTCTACATTGTTCTGCTTGTGTATCATACTGGCTTAAAATTACTTACTGAAACCCCATGCTCATGTAACAGAATCTGTGGTACAATATCCTTTCTAAAGTCTCTTCCCTCCTCTTACCAATGCCTCTTTGAGGCTTGACTTTGAGAAAGGAAAAACTGGGAATGAATGAAAAGAACCACCTCTTCTCAAAACTATTGTGAGCACATGGTTGCTTATTTTTCATTTGTTTGTTGGGTTGGTTTTGTTTTTTTTTGTCCCCACTGTTCAAAGGCTGAATGTAAATGTGAGAGGGGAAGAAACAAGAAATACCAGAAAAAGTGCAGAGGCTATGCAGTAAAAGTAAAGTTTGGTATTTTGTCTCTCTCACACAGACTTCATGGGACAATGAAGCATACAAAGATGATTTTTCTAGTAACTCTGACATGTAAAGACAACTCCTCAAGAGTTTGCAAGAAATCCCTGTAATCTTACGTAGGGCATGAGAAGACTATGCTGTGGTAACCCAGGGTAGCTTATCAAGTATGCAGAGTCAGGAGCAGGTCTTACATTGTTGTTACAGTAGGCCAGGACAGATTGCTTACCAGCATCCCCACACGGAGTATACAGAGCCTCAAGCATGTTTTATTTCCTCACTATAATTCCTCATATAGTAACTCACTATAGTTCACCCGGCCCCATCTGCATATACCCTTGCACCACTTCACACGATGGAGACCAGCTGCAGATCTCAGAATCCAAACAAAAGCATATGCACATCTTGTATCAAGCCCCTCAAGATGTGAAAACAACTTTGCAATTTTTTTCTGTTGTTGTCAATCAGTAGACGTAGCTAGACAGTTATGATTAAGCAATTTCATTGTGAACATTATATGCTTTGGCTAGTGTTTGTTTTAAGGAAAAGGGAAGATCCAAGATGAATGAGCTGTCTGGATGAGAGCCACTAGGAGTA